>JAPXVT010000016.1:19131239-19141530 GCA_029823135.1 Acanthurus reversus | reverse complement strand
GTGTGTGTGTGTGTGTGTGTGTGTACAGTATTTGTGGCTTGTTGTTGATAAGTGCTTCCTGCATCTTTTTTTAGAGCCTGGCCAACCGAGGACTGTTTTCCCTGTGGACTCCTCAGGTAAAGACTCATCTCTGCAGGGATGCTGTTAAAAGTAAGCTTTTCATAACCTAAAACAATAAAGCAGCTAATTTTAAGTTTGTCTGTGGTGCTGTTGCTTCAGGAGCAGAGTACCAGGACATCGAGGTGCACTTGCGCCGACAGAAGTCCGGCTTTGGTTTCCGGGTGCTGGGCGGGGACGAGGCGGGGCAGCCTGTGAGTCCGGAGACGCGTGAGAAGGCTCGTATGGCGATGGGCGTGGAACCCTGTCATTTTCCTTTCTAATCCACTACACACACACTGTGTACACCTAACCCTGACCTTTGATCCCTGAGAGAGTGCTGGCTCTGGCTGCTTTGATGTCTTTTGCTGTCTGTTAAAGTAACAAAACATACAATGACATTATTCAGCTATTTCTGTATCCGAATAACAACCACCCTAACACCCACTGCATGTGACACTCACAGTGCAGCATTTGAAGCCATTTATGTCGATACTTCCTGTAACAGTCTACGTGTGATAACAGATCTTGATTGGTGCGATCATTGAGAAGAGCCCAGCAGACCTGGATGGGCGCCTGCGGCCGGGCGATGAGCTGCTGTTTGTAGACGGGATCCCAGTGGTGGGGAAGCCGCACAGATATGTCATCGACTTGATGCACGGGGCAGCACGAAACGGCCAGGTGAATCTGGTCATCAGGAGGAGGGTTCAGGCAGCAGGTGAGGAAACATGGAGGTTGTTTTTTGCACAGCATTACTGCAAAATTTCATAAAATGTTTTTTTAAAAAGTTAGAAATTACTAAATAATTCCACAGCAGTTCTGATAATCAACATAAAAAGGCCAAACAGTCACTGGTTCTAGAGTCTTACATGTGAAGATGTGGTGCCCTTCTCTGTAGCATCATTGTAGTATCAGTTAAAGATTACCGTAAAATCCTGAACATAAGTTGCCGTGATATAGAAGACACAGTCTGTTTTTGCGTGTCTCCCAGAAGGAAAAGGGGTTTTCTAAGGCTAATTATTAATAAAAAACATGTATACAAGTTATTTCAGCACTATTTCAGTTTCTTTTCATTTGAAACACATTCAAAACACAAAAATTATATCTTGGCTTGGCTTTCTTACTTTCCAATGTTCAGGTGCAACATTTAAAAAAAAAAAAATTGCCTCTTTCTCTCTCTCTTCAAAACAAACAAACAAAAAAAAGCATTTCTTTTACCATCATGAAGTTGATCCAAATAATTATCCATTGCGTTCAGCAAAGTCCACAACATGCCGTTTCTGTGCAACTGTGTAACTCTTTCTTGTCACTTCTGTTGTCTCATGTTATGTTTACAATCCTGCTAGCTACCATGTGACCATGATGGTGTCAGCTGCTTGGGTGGTCAGGGTCAAGGTCAAGGTCAAATTTATTTATAGCACATTTAAAAACAACCAAAGTTGACCAAAGTCCGTAAGAAGCTCAAAAATCAACAATACACAAAAAGCACATAAAAACAAACAGGGAAAACAAATAATATGTGGAGACAAAGTGTCAAGGTTCAACTCAAATTGACAGCCAATGAAAAAAGGTAGGTCTTCAGCAATGACTTGAAAATCTCAGCGAACTGAGCAGTTCTTATTTGAATAGGTAAACTGTTTAGCAAATTAGGGGCAGCCACTGAAAAAGCACTATTTTTGAGTCTGGATCTGGGAACATCCAGGGCCATCTGACTGGACAACCTCAGAGCTTTAACAGGAGTATGAACGTGTAACAGCTCACATAAATAAGGAGGTGCCAAGCCATTTAAAACCTTAAAAACAAGCAATAAAATCTTAAAATCAATCCTGAAGCAGACAGGGAGCCAGTGAAGTGAGGCTAAAACTGGGGTAATGTGCTCATGTTTTCTAGTCCTAGTTAGTAGCCGAGCAGCAGCATTTTGCACTAACTGTAGTCGAGGAACAGACGACTGATCTAAACCCATGTACATACAGAGAGTTACAGAAGTCTAGCCAAGTTGTTATGACAGCATGTATGACTCTCTCAAAATCTTTGTAAGACAAGTTTGGCTTAATTTTGGCCAACAGTCTTAGCTGGAAAAAGCTGATTTTGACAACAGAAGTTATTGTTTGTTAAATTTAAAAGCACTGTCGAAAATCACAAATTTCGGGTAAATGTCGAATGTATGACCCCAGAGGGTCAAGAGTGCCAGCACAGCCATCCAGCTGGTCAGAACGACCAAACACATCAATTTCAGTCTTATTTTCATTTAGGCAGAGAAAATTCAGATCCAGCCAGGTTTTTAGATCTCTCAAACAGTTTAACAAGGGCTGCAGTGAATCTGTATCATTAGTTTTTAACAGCAGATAATTTGTTTTAAAAATGGAACCCAAGGGCAGCATGTATAAGGAGAACAGTAAGGGACCCAAAATGGACCCTTGGGGTACCCCACTGGAGAGAGGGGCCACAGAAGCAGAAAATTCACCCAGCTGAACAGAGAAACTCCTCTTCGTCAAATAAGACTTGAACCATTTAAGGGCAGTACCCTCAATGTCCACACACTTTTCAAGTCAGGATAAAAGAATCGAGTGACTGACTGTATCAAAGGCAGCAGACAAATCTAAAAGCACTCAAACAGCCGAGGGTCATGATGGTGCACGTCCCTGACAAAGCTTTAGCTCGATTATAGCGCCATCTTTTGGTTAAAATACTATAACGCACTAAAATACCTCTTTGTGCTTTTTATACTGGTGTAGTGGTTGCACCAGAATATAGGATGCACCCCTCTTTTTAGATGAAAACAAAAAAGGTATTAAAAGTGTGTCCTGTACTTCAGATTTTACCGTAATTAGTAATTAAATAGTAATCAACAGCTATTAGAAAAGTAAAATAATTACTGCTGACATTTTATCATAACTTCCTTCATGTCATAGATCAACCCTTTCTTTATTTTCAAGGTTTTTAGTATGACTTCTCTCTCCTTCCAGCCAATACAGACACTATTGCACACTTTTACTCCCTGCAGGATTGACTGTGAAAGAATATAGATATAGAAGAGTATATCTCAACTACATTTGCTTTAAAACTCAGCTGCACGTGTGTTGAATATGAGAACAAAAAGAGAGAACACATTACACATATTTTAAAGTCTGTGCACTCGCTACCTGTCTGCTTCTGAATTGATTTTAAGATCCTTTTATTGGTTTATAAAGCTCCTAATGGCCTTGGTCCTAACTCTTTATCAGATTTGCTTTTATCCTATGTACCTTCTAGCATTTTAAAGCTTACTTTTTTATTTCAGGTATTACTCACTTCAATACATCTCCTCTCTATTAGTATATTATTTTATCTTTATCTCTGATTTCCTTTTAACACCCCATCTTTCATTACTGGTTCTTCTCACTTCAATATATTATTTCTGTCTTTTAGCATTTTGTTATCTCTTAGTTAGCACTAACTTTTCTATTATTGTGTTAATTCTGCCTCTCTGATGTTTTGATATTGATGTTTTGATCGCATTTCCTCAGTTCCTGGGAGCGTTATTTAGCTTTTTTGAAATGTAGATGTATCTAACATCTGTTTGAATTGTATGTCCATAGGTGGAGGCAAAAGCCTGAGTTCTACAGACAGGGATGGGGAAGTCAGAAAGTTTTAAAACAAGCAAGCACATTTGTGGGTTTAGTCTGTTTCAGGTTATATTTGTTGACAGTTAGAAAAAATCTAAACTA
Source organism: Acanthurus reversus (assembly GCA_029823135.1). NCBI lineage: Eukaryota > Metazoa > Chordata > Actinopteri > Acanthuriformes > Acanthuridae > Acanthurus > Acanthurus reversus. The sequence goes on along the minus strand of JAPXVT010000016.1, from coordinate 19,137,727 downwards.
TCCCCAGCCTTGTACTTCATAAAGTGAGTGTCTCACTCACTAAAAAAGCCATTTTTTATGGACTTTTAAAGGACGTGATTAATCCTGCACAGAGCAGCTTTAAGATGGTTTATAAAGCGAATTGATCCCACAGGCTTACTACTCACATCTCTGTCTGTCGCCGCTCTTCTTCTCCTGTTGTTTCTCTCTTCTAATCTGTTCACCACTGTGCTTCTTGTCCTGTAATGATTCAGGAAACAGCATTTAATCAGTCGGAAAACTGAAGCACTAATCTCTCTAAGTAATTACTCTGAAATCTCCCTGAAAAACCACATTAGCACACTCTCGCTCTTACACACACACGCACACACACCGATGCTCTTTGGTCGTTATTCAGGGTTCTACGCCTCCAAGCCTCGATCCTAATGTAGCACCTCCTGTACTGTCCAGCCTGTTATTATTATTACTGTCCCACCCCACACACACTATCACACACACACACATGCACACATTCTTCTCACCAATCTATTTCTTCCCACTCGATTCCGCCCTCTCTTTAAATTTCTTCTCACTAAAGGCTACTGTCTGACTCATGCCTGGCCTCTTCTGCAGCCTTATCTATCCTAATTGTCTGACTCCCACTGGCACTTTGCGAGGTGTCAGACTCTGCTCTCTGCTCTGAGCTCATACTGTCCTTCTGCCTGAGCCCCATGCTCCACATTTTACACTATTTATTCTCTTTTTTGTATCTAGAAGCTGGTCATTGCCATGGCAGAAGGAATTTTGTGTTTAGGTTCTCCGAACATCCGTACATCCTTTTCTCGTGAACGTGATATCTCGGAAATGCCTTGAAGTTTTTTCAGATGCAGCACAAACATCAACTCAAGGATGAAGCTGTGAGAATTTGGTCATCAAAGGTCAAAGGTCACTGTGACCTGACAAACACATTTTTGTCTATTACTGAAGACTTCATAAGCTATTGGTGACAAAATTTCTCACAAATGTCTAGTTGTATAAAATGAGGAAGTGATGGCATTTTGTATTCAAATGGTCAAAGGTCAACTTCACTGTGATGTCATTATGTTTTGCTACACTTCTCTGGCCATTATTCAGTACAGTAACTCAGGAACAAGAGTGGAGATTTTGACCATTTTTCTTAATTGGTCGTAAACTGACTTGGTGACACTAATTTTGGATGTCCACCTTGAAACTGTGCCGATTGTGCGGAACTTCTGTGCTGCCGGATTGTAGATGTAAATGAAGCATCCACATTTTAAAATTAGTAGCTTATTTGCAGCAGGGCCCAACCAGTGTGGGATTTTTAGGGCCGATGCAGATACTGATATTAGCGAGTAAGAAAATTCTGATATCTAATATATCGGCCCATATAATATAAATATAATATTGGCTTAATGTATTTATCGAGTACTTGTGACTAAGATATGTAATGGAGGCAGGACATCTAATGTTTTAACAAACATAATGTCAAACATCAGTGCACTGAACAGTGAACACTTCAGTTATTAGTTATTGAGCAACGGACTCTGCTGGAAAAACTACGTAATTACACCATTTTAAATCACTAGTTTGAGCATTTTTTCCAGTCTTACAAAACAGTTTTTATATTGGGACATATCAGAGAATGTAAACACAGATACAGATGTATCTGCCATAGGCCAAAATTAGCCAATTTTGGCAAACAGATGGTGTCAGTTGGGCCGAAATTTACAGCAAAATTCATATTTGAAATATTGAGGTCCACCACAAGCTCTTTGTTCTGCTGATTTTGAGCTTCAGGTGGTGTTGTTGCACCATGTGCTGAAGCTCCCAAGCCGCCCCCTGCACTGTTAAAATAGTGTCTAAGTGAAGACAGCATGTTTCTCACTGGAAATTATGTACTGAAATCATTCATGGTAATGTAATTATAATGTTCTCTATACGTTATATGGATCAGGTCAGAACTGAATGTTAAATGCAACTTGAATTCCTTACAGAAGCATAAAACTACGAGGCAGGAATTCTAGTTTTCATCTTCTTAAATAACCATTCATGCACTTGTTGATGTAAGGAAATACAAAATGTGGGTGTGTACTTTTTTACTGTGACAGTTTCATGGTAGTCATATCAGCAAATTGGAGTCACAGTTTCAATTTCCAGCTGTTTAACTACAGAAAACCACAACACTGCTTGCTGGTGAGCAATCAAAACAACAACACAAGGTTTGATCTCTCACACAGGAAAAGCTTGAGGTGTAAGAAACTGCTTTTAGTCGGGCTGGATAGACATGTCGCTGTATTTTAATGATGTGTTTTCAACACATTGCGACAGTTGCTTATGCTTTTCTGTTTTGTTTTGCTGTCTTGTGCTTGCTTCTTGATCCTTCACGAAGATGAGATTCAGCTCTGGCTTACCCGAAATGTACTCTAGCCTGTCAAATTAATTGTTTTTGCGCATGCAGAAATATGCTTCGATTCATCCAAAGCAATTATGTAGAACATTGGCTTCTTTTTTTTTAACGTTACAACAGCAGAAAGAGTGTGTGAGGAATTTTAATTTGCCTGGATCACTTAAAAAAGATGCAGTCGTTGACAGGCTGCACTTGATGTCCTAAAAATGCTGCTTGTGTTTGTCCACCAATTAGATCTTTCCAGAGGGAAAAAAAGTGATTTATTCAAGTACTTAAGCAAAAGTAAGTTGCTTAAGCTACATTTCTGTAACTTTTCTGCTTACATTTCATTGAGACATTTCTTTTAAACAACAGCACACAAAATACTTGGACTGTCCTCCCTCGTTTTTACCAACCACTCTTCACCCCTGATATTTTTGTAGTGTTCCTTAAAGCATTGGTAGGCAATTGATTTTTTTGTGTCATCAGGCAAAAATTCCATAATAACCTTTCAGCATATTGTAAATTAGGTGATCTGAAAGAACACTAGATTTCTGCACCTCTCCTTGGCTCTGTATTCAGACTTAAGAAAATGAAGACCATGATGGCACTTTTTGGCCAATTACAGTAATTTCAGAAAGCATGTGTTCCTATTACCTGCTCTGCGCCACACTTCTTAGTGACAGGTGACATCACTACTAGCTGATTGGCTGTTGTAACAAGTAAAATGCCTTACGTTCTAAAACTGGCCTCTGGCTACTTGACAAGCTGAGTTACAGACTCCGTCAGCCGGCTTTAGTTGAGCTGAGACGGACCAGTTTACACCGCTATAACTTTCCCTGCAACCGTTTTATCTCTTTGGTGTAATGTGGACTTAAAAAAGAGAGAGCAACAACAAATGAAATGACCGCGAGTTGGAGCAAAAACTGGGAGTGGAGGGTGCAGCGGAGTTGATTTCTTAGGAGTCTCATGCTACAGCTAGCTTGATTTCCCCAGCTTTAAAGTCACAAACAGAAATGCAGTAAATATAAATATGCTTTTAGCTTCTATTAGAATAAAAGAAGACTACAGTCTGAAGAGAAGCTAATCAAATTCTTCAAATTTGATTTGGCCATGAAAAGGCGGGTGTGTGGCTAAAGAGGACTGTGTGGCTCCACCCACACCTGGCTTACCTGTGAGGCTTGATCAGGACGATCTAATTTCGTAGAAAATGCATTTTGATATCCAATATTTACTACTTTACTACTGCTCTGCCAGCTGCCAGGACACAAAAACAGCAGGTTAGCTGGTCGCCCAAAATTACATTAGATTTTACACAAAATTTTGCATAAGCCTAAAATGAATAAAAAACATGAAAAAGATGAACAGGTGAAGAAAAGAGAAAGAATTTGATCTTAAAAGTTCAAGTGAATTAACACAAAGTGAAAAATTTAGACCAGGAAGATGAATTTGCAAACGTCGACTTCTTCTTTTGTGTAGATGTCTGCTCAGCTCTCTGCCTCCCCCTACAGGTGAGTCCTGTCCAGAAAACGGCCGTAGCCCTGGCTCTGTCTCCACGCAACACAGCTCGCCCCGCAGTGACTTCACATATGGCAACAGCACCATCAACACCCAGGCGCCCAATGCCAGCTCTGGCAACGGCACCGCCGCTTCAGACAGGACGTCGACCCCCAGCGCACAGCCCAGCGACGTCATCATCCATCGGAAGGAGAGCGACGGCTACGGCTTCGTCATCATCAGCTCGCTTAACCGGCCTGAGGCGGCCGCCACCAACAGTAAGTCCAGTGACGGTTTTAGTGGTAATTTATGGAGCCACTTGCATGCTTATGCATCATCAGTCATCCTCTACTCTGCAAAACAAGTGCTTTAGCTTGTTTGGAAGCTCTTACACTCATATAAATTACCAGGTCAACTCAATATAGTGTCAAGATAAGTGCCAAACTTAGGTATAAGAAGAGGCCATGGCTCAATAAAAAGTGAAGCGCATCTCATTCTGTCTACTCAATTATACATGCCCTCCCACTGTACGTCACTCACACACATCTCTGCTACACCACTGTAAGCATCAGTGCATCGCCCACACACATAAAAAAAAACTCTGGATGCCTTACGTAAGCCTGAGGTGAACAGCAAAATGAGAAAGACAGAGAGATATTCAGTCAGTCAGTCAGTGAGTGGTGTGTGAGCACAGACAGGCGTAATCCTCCAATGTGGAGCTGCCGAGTGCATCTTCACCTGCAGCGTGTTGTGCTTGAATCCTCCAACAGCTGTGCCCCATAAAATTGGCCGCATCATCGAGGGCAGTCCGGCCGACCGCTGCGGGAAGCTGAAGGTGGGAGACAGGATACTGGCGGTGAACAGCCAGTCCATCGTCAACATGCCGCACGCCGACATCGTTAAGCTGATAAAGGATGCTGGCCTCAGCGTGACCCTGAGGATCATACCGCAGGAAGGTGAGAGAACACGTGGTGTGATAGATGGGAACTTCACACTAAGGATAATGATTTATGACAGTAATTCATAATGGCTTCATAAGTGAAAGATGTAGTATGAGTTTTGTGAAATGTGAATGTTTTTTAGATTAACCATCACTTGTCACATTCATGAGTTGTTTTCATCTGGCCTGCAGATTCTCTTCACTGCATAACAGTTTTGCATGCAAATGCTTTAGCAGAGCCAAGTCTTTTACTGTGGTTACAATTACACAAAATACAAAATCACTATCACTGAAAATGTGTAATTCTAAGTTTTCTTGTATTTTTTGTATTTCTGCTTGTATGCTGCAAAGGTTTGAATCCCAATAAGACTTAAATCTGGTCAACTAGAGCAAATGACTGTTTTATAATAACTAAAGAAAGCAAGACTGTCTTAATGACAGACTGAAGGATGACTACAAGATGGACACATGCGCATCGTATTGCTTTTATGATGATGGCTAGTTTGCTTTTGTAACTTTGCCTATATGTTCTGTTGTATGCTTTTGCATTTATGGGCATTTATAACCTCATTATTAAGAATTACATTACAGGTGACTTTAATGGGCACTGTGGTGCTTAAATGGGTTTCCGTTTATTTGCATCGTGCATGCAAACAGTGCGACATGCATCCTGCTGCAGGTTACATGCTATTTCTGTGATCCACTGTTGGTGGCGGTAATGTGCAAACAAAGGCAGTGAAAAAAAAAGACTTTGTGCACACAAACAGGAGTGTAAATATTGTGCAATTTTTAAAACATTGCTCCAAAAATCAGCTTTGCAAATGTTGGCTGAGAAAGCAAAAGCATTCAACACATTCGTAACACCTCAGAGCAGCTATAAATGATATTTTTACAACGTGTCACATGACAGTGTGAAAGGGGTTGCTCAGTGTGACAAAAATACAGAAAATTATCACTTGACTCTGCAATTCTCTTCTGCTTAACAGAGCTTTCAAATGAGTTCCAGCCACAACCACCTTGGTTCACTCACACCACTTTCCTGATAGCTGTTTGCAGCTAAAGAGGCAGATGTTTCCCTCAGGTGTTGGAGACCAAAAACAGAGCTGAAAGAGGGTTACAGTCATCAGATGGACGCAAACTCTAAATGAGTAATAATGTTTTTCTGTGAAACCGGATTTTAAGCTTAGGCACTCGACGGTAAAGACTTTAAATAGACAGAAAAGCGTCACTTGACACCTGGAGAATTTTGTTATGTCATGTACACTGTCATGGAATTTAGTAGGCTTACTGTTGCTGACATCGCCGTGGAGATCTATTGCACATGATGCCAACTCTGAGCTGCTCATAGTGTGTTAGCTGCAGCTAGTGAGGAGCTCAGAGCATAGCAACCAGTCGAACAGCCTTGACCAGGCTGACTGACAACAAAAATTTACTGAACCAAAATAATTTTGATGTCAGCTCCATGGGAAAACACCAACAGTGTTTGTTTTTTATTGATTCATTGACTTTACTTCTCCGACCACCGTAGTGAGTAAATTGGCCTCCGGTGGAGCAGCCTACGGACAGATGGGGAGCCTTGATCAATCAATGTAGATATACCTACAAGGTTCAAAACGTATATAAAGGGAGATGTTTGTGTTATAGAAACAGCCAAAGCTTAGCTAAAGCCTCAGAGGCTCTAGTTCC
>JAPXVT010000016.1:18993382-19003405 GCA_029823135.1 Acanthurus reversus | reverse complement strand
CAAGGCACAGGTGTTGTGACTGGGGACTGAGTGTCCGGTTACATTTCTTACAGTTTGAAGACAATGGGACAACAGGAGTGAACGCTGATGTCTTCTGTGTCTCATTTGGGTCTAGGAGGTCGTGTAGCCAGCTTGGTGTGTGGCCAGTGGTTGGGCCCAGTGGTAGAGCATCCTGGGATGGTTGTTGAAAGTCTTATGATGGTGGATCCAGAAATACTACTTTGTACTAAAGATTCCCAGAGTAGAAGAGGCATTGAAAAGACGATCATGTGTAGTTTTATTTTGTTGACCTGGAAAGAGGTGTGACAATGTTTTGCACTAGTGCCCATATGTAGATTAGTTTATTTGAACATGCAACACACCAAGAGCAATAAATGGAGACTAAAGATTAGATCCGACTTGGATTGAATTGATTCGACTTGCCTCAGAATTACTGGGAGCTAAATATGTAATATTTATTATTGCCAAAAAGATGTTAAAGGTTAAAGGTTAGAGGTGCTGCTTAAGGCATATACAGTATAACTGCCACATCACCAGTTCTGTTACGATGAGGGACCTTGCATGTCTTGCGCCTCCATCTTCCCTCATTTTTTCTGTCTGTAATTCTGTTGAAAAGGTCAGAAAACTTTATAGTGCCAAACTCCAGTTCAGTCAGTCAACAAAACTGATGTATTTGGTTTTGAAGCAGCAAAATCTGGTGATTTAATTATTCAAAAGTGTGTAAAAACTTGTAAAGACTAAAACTATAACGTCACAGAAACCAAACATACAGTGATGTGATACAATATAGAATTAGAGAGATGATATTATTAGCCTCATCTGTGACCTTGGTGATCTGTACATTACGCTGGGATTCGGTCACATTAAGAATACTCATTTCCAAAGCTGAAAATAGCAGGAAAAGTTACATCTTTAAATCTATATTTGTGATCTGACAGAGATCTACTTTCTGCCTGGAATGATCAAATGTTTGCTCTAGCAAAAAGCAATTTGAATCCAACATTGCCACTAGTCTGTGCAGCTGACTTAACATATGTCCAGTGTAGATCAGAGCGGAGTGTCACTGTCTGTAGAAATACTGGATTTAAAGTGTGTTTGACCCCAGGTAGATACTTTATCATTTCAGGCAGACAGTACACATCTGCAGAATTGCAAAACTGCCTTTGAAGAACCTATGGCATAACATTTAGATTTTTCCCATAAGGTTTGGTTATGTGAAAGAATTATGTGGCGTGCAAGAGGTCACAGCTGGGGATATGATACTACAATAAATAATAAAACAGTTCCTGAAAAACACCATCCTAATATTCAATAAGAATAAATGGTGAAATGCTGTATAGATAAAAGAAACTTGTTCTGTAATGTGTAGCCAAGAAGTAGTTTGTGTAATAGTCATTTGGTCGACACGTTTGTTGGGTCTCTGTAAATAAATCATGAAGTTTACTGTTTAGACATCCTGTCCCATCAGTCCATCTTGTGAAAAGCACCCTGAGATAACTTTAGTTACATTAGTAACATTTTCTGTTTCCGTTGTACCTTGCTGTACAAATTCATTATTAATTAGAGAGGAAAAAACTTTCCTCAAACTGATTAAAAAATTAATAAGGTACGAAAAGAGTCTCTGGTTCAAGCATGACGTAGTTACAACAACTGACTTCAATAATGACGCTTAAAGGACCAAACAAGTGTTCCTACGTGTCATTGTCATTTGTCAACATCGGCCACAAAGGTTACATAAACCCTACACATTTTCTCTTAAAGTAGCTTTATCTATGAGATATGGTGTTTGTTTACATTTTGCCCATATTCAATGAACATTACAGAAAGTACCTGAAAATATGTGACAACGTAAGTAAAAAAGAACATCTGTGTCAAAAACCCTCTTCACGCTAATATTTGAGCTAGGAAGGCAGCACTTGCAAGGAACTATTTTTATAGGCGTAATAACTTTCGTCTCAACGGCTCCTGGCTTCCGTCTCTCTGTTGCTCTGCGATTTTTGATGAAATATAAACAGACGCCCTTTTAGAAGGGTGAATTTCCTATTTCACGTGTCCCATAGTGTTTCTATATGGGGTTTAAAAATACAGTCTGAGATCTACGAAAGTATACACGTGGTTGAATTTTAACAACATTTGTAGAGGATAGGGGCGATCTCTGCAAATGGTGAACAGTTAAAAATAGACTGGTACGGTCCTTTAACAAAGTGGTTACAGTGGGACTTCAGGTAGCTCAAGTCAAAAGGTTTTTCTCTCGCTGTTGGGTTTGTGAAGCTGGTGTTTGAGCTCAGTGTTGTGTGGTTTCCAGGCAGCTTTGTCTCTCGCTGTGTGACTGACTGCCTTTACTCCAGCTGTTCTCTGTCATCAGACGCTGGCCAGCTGGGCCTTCAGAGGTGTTTGTGAGAGCAAGTGTATGTGAGTGCATGCCTGTGTGTGTCTGTGTGTGTCTGTGTGTGAGGGGGAGAGAGGGAGAACACGCAAAGGGGTAATAAAAAAGGTGAGTGGGAGGGGTATGGGGAAATACAACAACCAGCTGTCTTGCTACACACACTGCACCCAGGTCCGACTTCCGGCACCATGTGTCACACGAGTGTGATTTGTAGCGTCCCAAATGTTAGCTTTGTATTCTCTCCTTTGATTTTTTTTCTTTTTCTTTCAAGCATCTGTTTTCTGTCTCATACACAGTCTATTTACACTCTGTTTTCTCACATCTATGTATGTATTTGCCTCTGTGTTCAAGGTCTCCCACGCACACACAGGCATTAAACGCAGCAGCCCTCTCACCTCCTCCCACTCCCCCTCCTCAGGGACTGCTGGTCTGGACAGATTGACAGATTGTCTCACTTGCCCCCCTGCTCAACACCTCCCCTCACTGCCATATTGGTGCCAGTTTCCCTCAGGGCTTGATCTCTAAAAGCATGTATAGAGATGCCAGCAGGCCGCCAACCCCAGTGAACCCTACGCCCCCTCAGCAGCCAATTAAAAAGTTGAAGATATTTCTCACTCAAGGATCACTGACTACAGGACTTCTCCATCTCATATTTAACTGACTAAATGGTTCTTATCTCCATTCTAGGTGGCGACAAAGTCATTGATGTGATAGATGTTGCACGGCAGGCGGACAGCAAGATGAAGCTCAGCGAGTTTGTTAAGTATTTCACCAAGCCGCATCGACCCAAGGTCCTCAACCTCATCAGCCTGGAGTTCTCTGACACGAAGTAAGCTCTGCTCTCGTCTCTTCGCTCCTTTGACTGAAGGAAGAACTTCAGAAAGCACAGATTGCTAATTGACACTAGCAGTACAAGTTATTCCTGTCACGCTTGTTTATGAAACATCACTGGCTTTGTGGCAAATATGTCTTCTACAGTGTTGGCCATTTTAATAGTACTTTCAATTTAAGTCAGGAAAGAATGAACCCATTATTATCAGTTTCCTTTGGGAAATGTTAGTTTTGTTGACCTTTAAACTCCTGTTCACTTTCTTTTCCAAATGGAAGTTTCCGTGGTTAAAATGAAAACTTTGTTGCATTTTCAAACAACATCGCAAACAAAATTATCTTCCTGTAACTTCCTGACATTGAAATGTATGATTTGATTGAAGTGTTTTATAGGCCAACACCTGATGTCGATATTTTGGAATTTTTAACATCTGTTAGCAGATTACCATGTAACATATACAATCTTGACATAGTTTCTAAGTTAATCTGTTTTAAGTTACTTTATGTATTAAATATGTGTTATTTATGTATTCTAACCCCTTCTGCTACTTCTGCTTTGTTCCAACCACCATCAAGGATGTCAGAGTTGGTGGAGGTTCCTGATGTGGCGCAGAAGATGTCCTGGGTAGAGAACTACTGGCCGGATGACTCCTTCTTCCCTAAGCCCTTTGTCCAGAAGTACTGCCTTATGGGAGTCAAGGACAGCTACACAGACTTCCACATAGACTTTGGTGGCACCTCGGTCTGGTACCATGTTCTCTGGGTAAGTGTGTGGAAGGAAAAAGAGCTGAATGTGTTTGAAAATCAGCAAGAACTCACAATGACACCCCCAGACACAATTAATGACTTGTTTGTTGTTTTATCTGGACCCATGCTTCCCTTTCCTTCGCCAGGCTCGGTGGTTTTAAGTGTTTGTATATACTGAGGTATTTAGGGCAGGCAGTCACGGCTGATTGGTTACCTCTTGCTGAAAGGTCACGCTACTTCTCACATCACATCTATTCATCAAGCAGCTCCGGGGGAAGCACTGCTGTGCCCTTTTTGATGATCTCATCTCACCCCCCTCTTCCGTAAACTCGAGCCGACCTTAATTTCAAGGTGTTTCGTGGGTGTTTAGAACAGCAGCATCACCACAGCTGCAAGCTTAAATACAAAACATCTAAGTGTCATTAAAGTGTGGTAACTTCAAACTCCTCTTCCTCTGCTTCACAGGGTGAGAAGATCTTCTATTTGATCAAGCCCACTCCCACCAACCTTGCACTATATGAGGCATGGAGCTCCTCGCCCAATCAGAGCGAAGTGTTCTTTGGAGACAAAGTGGAAAAGTGTTACAAGTGTGTTGTGCCCCAAGGAACTACACTGCTCGTCCCTACAGGTCTGTAGCATGTTAACGCTGGTGTAAAGTTTCTGTTAGTCATCTCTAGTACTTCCCTGATCAGTGAAACTATGTGCGTGTATGTGCTGATGTGCATTTGTGTTACCATAGTTACCAAGAGACTTGCATTAATATATACATTGCTTCTCATAAGATTGTTTCCGTAGCAGTTCTCAATCAGCAGATGGATTCTGTAGTCTTTGAATTCATGGTAAAATCACATATCTACCCTTCCCCAAATCCAGTGGTTAGTCAGTCTGCTTTCAGACCAGACCAGAGGTGACTTTGAACTATTTATAGTCAGTGTCTGCGTAGTTGTTTAGTCTGCACCAGTGTTTGATTGACAGCATTCACACCAGACTAAACAAACTGTTAAAACAGGCAAATTCATCAAGGTTTGATTGATGCACCTTTATACTGCATTTACACCTGGTATTAAAACTGGATCTTTATCTGAACATGTTATCCACTTAAACAACAAACTGATCTCGCCTTTGTGTTTACACTTGGTGTTCTTAATGCGTTCTCATTATTCTCAATAAGATTAGATCTTTGTTCTCCAGACAAAAACCCTGTTTGTGGAACTAAAGTACATAATATACAATTTCCTTATTATCTTGGAAATTTAGCAGATTTAATATATATAATTACTCCTTCCTTTGTATAAAGAAATATTGCATCTCTTTGTCGCGGCTTGTTGCAGTATGTAACAGCAGATCAGCCGCACGGATTCAGTGGCACAGAAGGGACATTTTATGACGTATAAGAGGTGTGTCTCTTTCAGCCTTTTCATTTGTTTTGCTCTCTGAATTTGAACAACAACCTGTATTTTATGTAAGCGAAAACAAATATCTGTAAATAATGTAATGTTGTTGACGGATGCCAGCCCGATCCAAACCCCACGCAAGCCACTCTACTTCCAGATGTGGTCAAGCAGACCTGATCACGTTGCATATACACCTTGCATCAACATGCTTTTCCTGGATACAGACCATATTTCAACACCAGCTGTAAATGGGGTATTGGATGCGGTTTTCAAGCACAATTAATTTTCAATAAATCTTCCTCGTAGCTGTTGTCTTTTGCACCAACCGAGCCGACCTATGGTTTGGATTTGTTTGTCTTTTCACATGCATTGAAGAGTTCAAAAAATCATGTTTCCCATGACTCCTGCCAGGAAAATACAGGCCTCCTGAAGGTCCTCTATCATTGCCAAGGGAAAATAACAGAGAGAATTTTTTCTTGAGCAACAACCCAAACAGTTTTTAATGATCATGATTACAATGGAAAAATATAGAAAAGCTGTGCTACTGTGTAATATGTTGAAAGTAGCGATGATGCTGTAGATCACAGCTTTCGCCTGCACATGACTCTTACGTTGCTGTTCTGTTGTTGGTAATTAGAAGTTATGTTAGGTGGGTAAAAAGATGTTCATGGTGTTTCGATTTGTGTTTCGTGTTGTTAACTGAATATGACTCGGTCTGTGACACTGAAGTGAAGCTAATGTCTCCTGTCAGACAATAACCCATCCATCAGTCCCTCAATAGACTTTTTAAGCTGATAGAGTTCCTTTGCTCTCCCTGTGCACCCAGACAGACAAAGCACATTTCAGCCTGTCAACTGCTGAACGTCCTCAGTCGGGCTTTTAGCAATGCTTTCTCAGCAGGCTGAAGCAGCATTGTGAAGGAGATCTTTTGGCAGAGAGGGTGTAGAGAGGTGGGAATTAAGTGGGAGTCAGAGAGCACAGTGGGTCAGTCAACCAGTGCATTATCAGGCCTGTCTATCAGACTTACACCACCCCCAAGACTCTGCTTTCTCTCACTTTACTTTGTATGAGCACTTTTTATCTGCTGGGGGGGGGTACATCATTTTAACAGACATCCTTATCTATTTAAAGTCTGACTGTGGGAGGATTACAAGTTTGTTTTTTGTTTTTTTTGGTTGAAAACATTTTTGTCTTTTTGGTTTATGGTGAGACATGTAAGTGCTGTAAATATCTATTAATGCATATTAGTTTAAGTATTAATGTGCCACTTCAGCTGATCTCCTCTTGATCATGTTATTGTGACAAGTTGTAGGTAAGTTGTGTAAACTTCTGTGCTCTGGTGCCCCCTGCAGGCTGGATCCATGCTGTTCTCACCTCTCAGGATTGCATGGCGTTTGGAGGGAACTTCCTACACAACCTCAATATTGGCATGCAGCTCAGGTAAAAAATTATGTTATTTTGATTGAATCAAGACAGAAATTGGTTCTTACGCTGGTTATTTAATTACAAACCATTTTGTATTTTATTTGTTGATTTGTAGGTGTTATGAAATGGAGCGACGTCTGAAAACTCCAGACCTCTTTAAGTTTCCGTACTTTGAGGCCATCTGTTGGTATGTGGCCAAGAACCTCTTGGAGATGCTAAAAGGTGGGAGTTAAATTTTTAATATCAGTAAACCACAGAGATAAACGCACACATTCCCAATTACAAGTGAGAAGTTTTGCATATCAAACCTGCCGGAAAACTACTAATATTCATAAAATAGATAACATGGTCTGTTGTGACTGTGCAGTTAGAGCAGTTGTTTAAAATGCTATTCAAAGCTATAATGTCTCAGGTTCAGTTGTACAAGTAGATCAAACTATGCATAATTCTGCTGTCCGCTGGATACCTTGTATCTTTACATTAACGTTTTTTAATAACCTAGAAAAATGCTGTTTTAAACTTTGTGACACTGCATTTTTTTGATGATCGAGGGAATTTTTGTCAAGGTGTATTTTTACTGAAGACGCTCGGAATTTTCTTAATTAATTCTTCAGTTTCTTTAAATAATTCAAACTCGCAAACTTAGGAGAAGCATGTTTAGAGATGATATTAGAATCATGCATTCATGTTCAGTTTAATCTGCCCACAGATGTCTCAATATCATTATCAACTGGCAAATTAAAAGTGTCAAATAATGTCCATCCTCTTTTGACAATTTTTAAAATTCAATTAACTCTAAGTTTGTCTCTGTAATTTTTATAGGTTTAATTAGTGTTTTCTTTTGTCTTTTTTCTCCTCAGAGCTACGAGAGGACAATTGTCCATCACCAACGTATCTAGTGGAGGGAGTCAAGGCTTTAATCAGTGCACTGAGGACCTGGTTGAAACGAGAGGTAAGAGTCGACTCTGCTGTTCTCACGGTCATGCGTCTGTGTGCCTGCATGTGATTCTGCCTTGAATGTCTGCAGTGCAGTGGTTATTGTTACACAGTGGGGACATCACCACTGTTTGTCTTTATCTGCCGGATGTGTGTCAGAGGCCAACAACAGACTTCTTTCTGTTCACTGCTCCTGTCTGACTGTGTCTGTTGTGGATCTGCAGGTGACTGAGCCCACCAGTGAGGTACCAGATCATATCAGGCCGAACCATCTCATTAAAGAGCTGACTAAGGAAATCCGCTACCTGGAGGTAAGAAGGGATGAGGAGGAAAGGATATAGGGGATGTTAAAAGTGAACAATTTAGAAATGGGTTAAATGTGGGCAGCATTTTCTTCAAGGCTAGAAATTTGTCTCCATTATGTTTATTTGCTTTTTACATCAACAGGAGGAACCACTCAGTGGTAGCAAGCCAGTAAAATCTCAGGGAAGTGGGTGCGGAGTAGCATCTGGATCAAATGGCTGCCCGGCCACTCGCTCCACACTGGAGAGGCTGTGCCAGGCGCGGCGAGCGAGAAGGGCTGCCAGGAAGCTGAGGGAGCAGCAACGGCAGGCCCCCAAAGTGCCCTCAAACCTGGACATCTTAGAGCGGCACACCAGGGAGGTGCTGAGGAGGCTGGAGGTGGGACCCCTTGAGGAGGTGAGCTGTGTTTGCAGACAGCGAAGCAACAATCTGTTTTCATAATTTGAAAAAAAAAAATAAAGCTTTATGAATTTGTTTTAATCCTATGAAACAAAACAGTAGGTCAGTGCAGATGCTCGCAAAGTGGTGGTGTTGGTGACTGATGGTTTGTATTTCTCAGGATGTGGCGTTCTGTGCTAAGGTTCATGGGAAGCTCAACAAAGTGTCGACTGCATCAGCTGCTGCTGCAGAGTCTTTAGACGACAACCACCTCCGGTTAATGCTGGTCAACGGCAGAATTATCAGGTGAGAGCTCACTTTCCTTCGGCCAACACAGAAATGTTTGTGCTTCTTGTTACTTAAGGCTCACTGCTTTTTAGCCACCAAATCAGGCCATTAATTTATGTGCATCGGTTCACTTTACAATCTTTTTAAATGCTTTTATCTATGTTCAAATTAAGTGTCATCGTTTAAACAAATACCTTTGTGCGTGCAGAGATTTGAGGCGGCCAGCCAGCAGCCCGGTGAAGACAGAGGGTGATCGGTCCCCTGTCGGCCAAGGCCCACCAAAGAGTTGTGTGGATGTGAAATCAGAGAAGACAGGGGACGGTCAGGAGCAGCACAGCACAGTCGAGAAATCCACACTCCTCAGTAAGTCACCTGTGGCTATTGTTATTATCATCAGTAGTAGTCAACTCATATTTTAGAGAGAAATTTATATGGAGTATGTTCATTATCAATATTTTAAGCTTGTGGTTTGTTTTTTTTCCCGTTTTCCAGGAGGTTTGGAGAGAGTGAAGACTGAACTCAGGGAAGAAGTCTCAGGACACTCCAGTGTGTCAGACGTGGAGTCAGACAGTGACTCTCCCACAGAGGTAAATGATGTGCAAAATTGCATATCTGACTTCTTGTAAGAAAATAATACTGGCAACATTCAGCTGTAAAGCCACATCAAACATCTTGCTGAAATACATTTTTTAAATTTATTGCTCTAAACATGCAATGTTCACCTACTTTAAATACATTTGAATAACATTCATTCACACTTAAAGTCATTGAAACGTTCATAAGCATGCAGAGGAATAATAAGAAATGGAAATTATTTTATATTGTTCATTACAACATAGAACACAGATGCTCACAATACATGATCACATGAATTAGGTGACATTGTGATGCATCATTAGGCCCGAATTAAAACATGCACAGCAGAAGCCTACATACATACATTAAATACGTAAATCTCAATTAAATACATGCATGCAGGTACAGAACATATGAACATGAGCTGTAGGGTTATAATGTTAAATGCATGAAATGGATGAAAGTCCAAGTATGAAATACAAGAAGCAAAACCACAGTGCGGTGCAAGACACACAGATATTTTACATTTATTGTGAGTTTTTGCACTGTAGTTACAGATGCATCCTTTCTAATGTTCAAATCTTGCCATTATAGTGTAAAGCATCGTCGTCGTCGTCGTCGTCGTCGTCATCCTCTTCTAATGAGGATTCAGAGAGTTCCCAGGAGGAGGAAGAGGAGAGGGAACTGTCTCAGCAGAAAGGCTCAGGGCACACCATAGAGCTGGACCAGTCTGGCCAGAAACTCAGGCACAAACACAAACCA
>JAPXVT010000016.1:18847288-18860156 GCA_029823135.1 Acanthurus reversus | reverse complement strand
CTGTTAAACATATCATCTATCACTTCCAAACACTTCATCAAATACAGCTTGTTGTTGACAACTTGTGGATATTTTATAACTGTGATTTACCCCTATAAAAATGTTTGTCTAGTTCTTTTATGGACACCAGAGTTAGGTAAAGTAATAAGTAAGCATCTGAAATTAATCATGGGAAACTTTTTTAGTTTATTTTGAAAGGGTAAGCAATTTGAAGATGAAAGCACTATACTTTCAAGGGAATTCCAATACTGAAGTTTCAGCCTCCTATTATGCATGTAAGTATCTTATTTTATTTATTTATTTATATCTTCTAGTTCATATGATGTTAATTTTGTTTATACCCTTACTCTCTTTAACAATCAATGAAAACAGAATTGCTAAACATGACCTAAACTGGAAATCCTGCCAGAACCATCCACCCCTGCCACCTTTAAAACATTCTTCTCTCTACAGTCAAAGTGTAAATTTAACTGAAAATCAAAAAATGCAGCATTTTACCTTGTTCATATCAAACGTGCGGAACATCTGCTCTATGTAGGCGTTGGCCTCGGAGTCCAGGCCCCGCAGCCCGAAGAACTGCTTGAACTCGTGCAGGGTGAGCTGACCCGAGGGGCACTCGGTCATGAACTTCTTGTACCAGAGGTGCATCTCCACCGCCTGCAGGTCGTCCACAGTGCTTCCTGTTGAGTTACCCATCTCACTCTGGCACTAGAGCGTGTGCAGAAAAGACAGCTGCAACTCTCTGCAAACCTCTCAGCCCAATGGGTCTACTGTGAAGCGAAGGTTATCCCTCCTCACAGTCACACAACAATGGGACATTGGGTGAGAGCAGCAGCCGTTGGGGGCCTTTTGTAGCTGTGTGTGTCTGGGGATGAGCGGGGGCCACTCCCCTCTGTGTTCTCCTTGGGTCTAATCACTGGTTGTAATCCATGCAAATGTGCGAATGATCGGCTTAATCGCTACATTAAAAGGCTGACTCTTCCGTCTCACTGCATGTTTACCCTGAGAAGCGCTGACAAACATAACACAGCTTTCATCCCTCACATGGAGACACGGGACATGGCAGCCATGCAGCTCAGCTGATACACTTTACTCAGCAAATACACTCAAGTATGACAGATGCAGCTTAAACAGTGGTGGAAAAAAGTACTCAGATCCTTTAAGTAGCAAAACCACACCACAGAAATACTCTTTTACAAATGAAAGTACTGCATTCGAAATCAAAATTAAGTAAAAATACAGAATTATTATCAGCAAAATGAACTTGAACTATCAAAGGTAAAAGCACTTTTTATATATAATGTCCCAAATGTCACTTTACATTATCCCTGCTTATTCGGTGATGTGCACGTAAATATTCTTGAATTCTTTGACAACATTTTCAAAAATCGTAATTGTGCTCAAGTTTCTCAAGATGCTGCTAAAAAAGGCAGTGCAGTTTAGTCAATTTACTTGTTTGATTTTTAGTAGTTAATTGACAGAAAATCTGCAATTTGATGAACAATTAATTATCTAAAGCAAAATGACATAAAATATCAGCTTTTCAAAAGTGTGTCTGTCTTGTGTAATGATTAACAAAATACCTTTTTGTTTTTTTATAGTTTGGAGTTTGGAAATACATGATGGATATTTTTTTGAGGAATAAACTAGAAGCAAATCAATAGATTAATCATTAATAACAACCTTTAGTTGCTGCAACTTAGGTTTAATTCTGCAAATAAACAAGATTACAAAACATCATTCGGTAGAGAAATTTATTTGGATGCCACAGTTTAAAGTCCAGAAGGCAGGAGCCATGGCTGATTGCGACAGAAACTTTAACATTACACTTTGATTTAGTGAAATCAATATCAAAACACCATTGAGAACGTTTTAATCATATTGTCAACACTGGAAACAAAGAAAACAACACTACAAACAAGTCTAAGTGCTTTCATCCAAAATAAAATGTTCTTCATATACTTGGCCACTTGTTTATCCACAGCTAATCATATTCGAAATCAGTATTGTATCAGGTGTATTCAGCAGCTACGAGTTTGGTTAATGTTTTCGACATAGTTAAAACATAATAAACTGTTCTGAGTAATAAAAAAGACAAACAAGGAAGTGCCTTAGTGGTTAAATGGTTACTCATGGCATGTCGCTGGTTTGATTCTAGCAGGTGACATTTGTTGCAAGTCTCAACAACTCTCTTATCTCTCTTCTCTTCTGTCTTCCGTCTTCTATCTGCCTCCACCTTTCACTATTTTAAAAAGGCAAAAACAAGAAAAAAAACATAATGGATATACTGTATACATGTTAGTGCTTTAGTCTAAATGCTGTTAATTAAAGTAAATATACTGATATAAAAGTAAAAATAAAGAATTCATTAGTAAATGCAGTTGTGGGTCATTTTAAAGCAACATTTCACTTTTCACTCATTTTGGCATTTCTTATATTAACAATCCAGGAAAGGTTCATCTCATATTGTATTAGTGGTTTGTGAAATACATTCAGCAGGAACATTTAGTGTTTCTTTCTGGCCATAAAATTTGTAAAACAGAAGTTTTAGATCGTCACAGAAAAATCACAGGAAGCAGCATCTCCACAGGTAACTGGTATGGTCAGTGCAGTAGTTCATTGTTCATTGTTTCATTCATGACACAGAAATTTGCCCAAAAAAACAAAACAAAACAAAAAACCCCCAAAACAAAACAAACAAAAACCCAACAACAACAGCAAAATGAAATGCTGTATATGCTTTAGTCAGTTATAGATCTAAAAAATGCCTTAGTCAGAAAGGCTTCTTCATTTTGTCATTCAAAATTCTTGTCCTTCATCTGCTCTAGTGTTGTAATGTAATATTGAAAATACATACATGATGTATGCTTCCTACATATTTTACTTTTAATTTGCATCACTCTGCGACACATTTGCATTAACAGTCATATGAGCATGGCAGCCACAGAGTTTTCCTATTGTGTCTCACAAATAGCCTGAAATGTTTTTTTCCAACAAGTTGGAATATCTTTTCCTGACGATGACAAAATATGGAATAAACACATGATACTAATATGTCACTAACGAGACAATGTTTAAGAGCTTAAAAAAGTTAAAAGCTATATTTTTCTGACTTCAGTAAGGCCTCATTTTCATTCTTCATCCAGCATCGTTTACATTTCATATTTTTCAAAAGTTCCCTCCTTCAGCTTCAGTTGCCATCTTCGTTGTCTTGATTTCTCTTCCTGTTAGACAACAAACTTACTGTGGCTCCACCTCAGAGCTCGGGCAGAGCTCTTTTGCACCACCAGTGACACCTTTTCTCCTCCCCCAGTGCAAATGTCTGTAGATGGAGTCAAACACGGACACTGTGTATCGTGCAAACAGGCTGGTCCACTTCACCGCATCCACCATCCACTGCACGCTGCGCCCCACAAAGGCCACAAACACAGTGGCGTAGTAAGCCAGAAGCATCAGATTCCTCCCCAGCTGCCTGCCATGGTTGATGATTAGGTTGACTCTTTGGTCATGTCCTGTCATTATTAGACCGTCTTCTGTTCGCTTCCAGATGTAAAAATTGGGTGTTTTTGGCTTAAGGGCTCATTTTTCGTTTTTTACAAACGTAATGTCTATGCAGATACTCCCTAGAAGGGAGCAGACGCCTGGAAACTTGAAGACACTCCCTTATGTACACAGATCCCAGCTGTCCAATCAGAGGAAAGGAAGGTTTGTTTCCGGGAATGTTTGGTGATGTGGCTATGCTCTGACATCCATCCGAGGAAATATATCAAATAAAAAGCAGATACATTTACCTGGGAAGCACTCCTACAGGTGAGTGAAATGTCATTTCTTTTAGAAAATACGCCGCGTACTGTGCTGCATAACCGAGCTGTCATGCACGAGGGAGAAAAAACTCAGCGTGGCAGGTTTTAAAGAAGCTGTCCTTATTTACGAGTAATCAGCGTTAGCTAGCTAAGTAGCTTTAGCTAACTTACTGTATCCTGGAAACTACAGTCAGAGTAAGCACCGGATGTTTTCACGGAGTGTCCTGCTCACACCACCGCTTCTTTATCTTCAAATGTGCTTCTGCTTTTGGAAGACGTCGCTATCCGGCCGCTCGGAAAGTTTGCAGTCCGTTTTCGCCTTAGCTAGCTATAATCTTTGCTGTTCACAAAAAGAGTGACGCAGCCGCAGTGGAGTGTGCGGCGGGTTCGGGGAAAGTCGGCTATGTTCGGTTCGGCTCGGCGCCAACAGGTTGGGATCGTCTGACAATGTGTTGCTTAGGAAGAGGAAGGATAAGTAAGGCATTTTATACAATATGGTTCTGTGTAAGCCAAAGTCATACGGTTAACACGGATGTGCAAGTCTGTGTGGTGCTTAAAGAACCATAAATATTCTAATAAACGAATGAATAAATAAATAAATGTCCTGTATTTGACATGTCTAACTTATTGTGCAACATCTTTGTCTCCATATTTCATATTTTAATTTCCAGGAAGAGATTAATTATTTAATTAAATAAACCGCTTTCATTCGTCATCTCCAGGCCTATTTTGCAGTGTGTTTTGATAGGTAATTTGTAGGGTGGCAACCAACAATTAGAGTCATAACAGGTTAATTTGCCAATTATTTTCTGCATCGCTTGATGAATTATTGCCCTATGAAATATATGAAAAATGATATAATGATTTTTCCCGCACTCAGACACCTAAAGTTATTCTTATTATTTGCACACAAGACAAAAGAAAAAAGAGCAAAGCCTAATAGTTTAGCAGCTGAAACTTAGATTTGGGCGTTTTTGTTGACTGAAAATGACTTTTAGAACAATGTATCAATTGCCTGACTAGTTGCTGATATATATTTTTGAATCCTTTGACTCTTTGACTCATAGTACCAGCTCTAGTGTAATGTCTCATGCTGCTGCCTGCAGACACTGTGTGCACACAAAAGTGAAAAACAGTAAATATGCTCGGGACCATGTGTATTCACACCTTCAGAGGACGTGTCATCCTGCATCAGCGTCAGGCAGCACTTTGAGCTGTTCTTGGCAAAAACAGGGAAAGGGCAAGTGTAGCCTACACATCCTCCATTATATACTGTGCATTACAAACAGGAGACAGGTTTAACTGTAGGCTGCATTTCTGCTACTATAAATAGAATTAAAATATGTGTTTACAGGTGGAAAAAAAATTGAGGCTTAATAATGTTGAAGGACATTGGATAAAGAGTCAACAGCAGAAAGGTTTTTTAAAAAGAGGTGTTACATTTCTAACATTTGAGCTGCAGCACACAGTGAAAGTCTTGTGTAGGTGGGGTGGAGAGGTGATGTAGATGTTAAATATTACTTATATTAGTCTGCAATGAAGCCTCAGAGCTTTGATAATTTTTCTCCCCCCGCAGTGCCACCTCTATGTTCAGCCGTCTGGCCACAGTCCTCCAGGAGCTCTCTGGAGAGGAGAGCCCAGATGGAGACCAACAGGTGAGAATGCAACATATAAATTGTGCCAAATTTTAATGAAGAGTAACGTGTCTCCAACTTTTCATAATTTGTTGATTTTATGCATGGTCCAAATTTAAACTCCCTAGAGCTTTTTTGCTCTATTTTGGAGCAACTATTGAAAAACCAACAGCTAACCACGGCTGCTTGTCTCTCATCTTCTGAAATTAAGATAGAGGATTTCTTAAGGCTTCCTGTCTGTGCAGAAATAGGTCAAAGACAGCTGTGTCTGGCGTTACATATTTCTGAGATATGCAAAAATGTGATGCAAGATATGTGAAAAATGCAGGATCATGGACTCAGATTTCACAGAGGCATAAATAACATCGACCTTAATGACATTATCAGTTTTTTCTCCGACTTAGCAAAGACATTATGCAGTTGTTTTTACAGGTTTAGTTGAACTAACTGTGAGATCTAAACTGACCTTATCTGTTGCCTTGATTAGGGTATGCTGGCTCCTCAGCTCCCTGGCGGTGAGGGCCAGACTCCAGCTGAGTCGGAGGCACCTGAGGAGGTCGTGGAGAGGCTGGCACACCTGGAACAACTGGTGGTTCAGCTGAAGGAGCTCATCCGAGACAGAGACACCCAGCTCATCCAGAAGGACACTGAGTTGGCTAACAAGGATGTACAGCTTAAAGTAAATAATCTGTGTGTTTGTCACTTCACTGTATTCTTTATGCCAACATCTTTTATGACTGAGCACCTTTTCTTTTTTTGCTTCCTATCTGCAGAATGAGAAAGAGGAAGCTGAGGCTCGCTTCACCAAACTCAAACTGCAGGCCAAAGCCAAGATGGCTTCGCTCAACAAACAGATATCTGATCTGAAAGGACAAGGAGGAGCACCAGTGAGTTTGAATGAGGCAAAGCAGTCGGTGTTGTGCGTTTTCTGTTTTACAATAAAGTTAAACAGACTAAATATGACAGATAAGATACGCCACTTGTTAACCACAAACTAACAATAAAGCTCCAGTACTTTGTTCTTTTATCTGACTTGAACGTCCGTTTTGTCTGCAGCAGAGTCCGGACAGTTCTTTTACTGGAGCTGGTGCTGCGGTCGAGGAGGAGCTGCAAGAACTGAAGAACAAGCTGAGCCAGGAGGAGGCCAACAGCAGAGAGCTTCAGGAACGACTCCAGACCTCGGAGGAACGCCTTCGAGAGAAAGAATCTGCCCATGCTGAAGAGGTGACTCAGCCTTGTCTTTAATTACCGCTAATGATTTTAATTTCACAAGAAAACACTTCCTGAATGTTTTGTTGTGTTTTGTTTTCAGTTGCAGAAACTGCAGGCTGTGGTCTGTGAGAAGGACGTGCGTTTCCAGGAGCAGATCCAGAAACATGAAGAAGAGCTGCTGAGGGTCACGACACAGACTCAGAATGATGGCGGGCTTCAGGAGGTACGAGAGCCAGTAGTTCTTAGCTAGCTAGTTGTAGAACTGCAACTAACAAGTACTCTTTTATTACCTCGATTCATTGTTTTATCAATAAAATAGTCAGAATAAATATCCATCATAATTTTTAGTAAGCCAGGTTAGCATGTTTAAATTCAAGAAGGAAATGATAATGAAGGATAATGATAATGAAGGATAATGATTTTAAAGGACAATACCGATACAGATAATAATTTTACATTTTATTTTAATAAGACAATAACCTCTTTTTATGCACACTTTAGAGTGTGAAATGCTAAAGATGATTTAATATTCCATTTCTCTGACCGAGTCTAACTAACAACACTTCTGAAATTGTGAAAAATATCCTGTATGGCTCTACAGGCGCATTAGTTTTGCATCTTGAGCACGACGACAGCATGCTGAGCTGAATTTTAACTTTCTCTTATTATACCTGTACAATAAAAACGATGTCAGGCAAAACATGATATTTTATTGATAATTATCGTGTATCCCTACCTGAAACACTTCAGTTTTAGCATTTTGCTTTAAAAAAAAAACTTGTTTAACAGTAATGACACATCAAGTAATGTAAGGAAAGAACCAAATGGGGAAATGCATGTTTTTGTCATATAGTCGTAACAATTTTGTTTTTGTCCTGTAAAGCATTAAAACAGGTTTGAAAACTGGGTAATAACTGGACTTTGCCCCAGTTGATTTCTAAGTGAATAAACACAAAAATGTCTCAGTTTATCCTCTAACAGAATAACAGATTGGCAAAACGCCAAGGATACGTTACTCTTTATTTCAATCTTTATGTTAATCATGTTGTCTCTGTCTTTTCCCATAGGCCCTGACTGCAGCACAGCGGCGTTGTGAAGAGCTGGAGGAGGCCTTAAACTCTCGGTCCCAAGTGCTGGAAATGCTGCAACAAGAAGTGAGCAGCGCTGACCAGCAGAAACAGGTACAGATCCTGTCGTCTGGATGCCATTTGTGCAGCTACTTTGAGTGTGTTGGTGTAGAAACTGTTGCACATATTGGCAGATATTTACAGATGCTCCAGTTATAATGAATTCTGCTCCTGCTTGATGAAGACAGCACTGTTCAAACAAACATGCTCTGTATCTCCATGGTACATCATCATTATTATGCATTGTTTGGCTGAGCCGCTCACACACCCACTTATATCCTCCTCCTCTCTGTCTCATTATCTTTCTGCTCAGATCTTGACTGCTCAGTTCAGGCAGATGGAGCAGGAGCTGGCCGAGGCCGTCAAGCAGAGGCAGCAGTGGGCCGAACAGACCAGCAGAGCCGATGCAGAGCTCGCAGCCCTCCGGACCAACCTGGAGGTCTTGAAAAAACAGAGCACAGAGCTGGCGAGGCAAGAGAGCGAGCTGGCCTCCCTGAGAGATTTGGAGCATGTTAGTCAGGAGGCTCTGGAGAGGGAGAGAATGGAAGTTGTCAGGCTGGAGAGAGAAGTGGTTCTGATGAGAGAGGCTGAGCAGGCCAGCCATGATGCTTCAGAGAGAGACAGAGCGGAAATAGTTCGGCTTGAAAGTGAGCTTGCAACTATGAGAGAAGCAGCAGACCATGCCAGCCAGGATGCATCAGAGAGGGAGAAGTCAGCGGTGGATAAACTTGAGAGAGAGCTGGCTTCACTTAAAGAGGAGCATGAAGATGCCCGGAGGAAAGGAGAGGTCTTGGCTGAAATTTGGAGACATCTGTGTTCTCTTGCTCTCGAAGATGTGCAGGCAGCAGATGAAACTCCCGTCCCTGCTGACCTCTCCATGGTCATGAACACTGTACAGTCTATTGAGACACAACTGAGAAGGCTGAAAGATGAACACAGAGAGAGTGAGGAGCACTGTGTGGAGCTCACCCACACCATGGAGACCCTGCAGGGTAAGAAAATGACTCAGGTTGTATTTGTTTATGGATTTCAGTGTGTTAATCTCAACCCTTCAGTGTTCAGCACTAATGTTTTAATATGAATCTCTGACTTGCAGAACAACTGGATAGAAAAACCACAGAACTGGAGGAAACCACTGCCAAGATTGAAGAGATGGAGCAGCAGATTGTAACAGTCAGTACTAAGAATACTTCCACACCTATTAATAATATATGATCTATATCTGGATACATTGTCTGGATGATGACATTGGATCTATGAGCTTTTTTATTTGCATCAGAGATGTGATCAGATCTATTTATGTCAATAAGGGAGGCAGGGCTAGCAGACTTGACCAAAATACAGTGCATCCCAGGTCAAGAGAAGCTGTGCTGCAGCCATAATTACTTATTTGTAGTTTTGTTGGGCTGCTTATGCTAGCAGGAAGAGGGAGAGTTAGAAAACATTCAGACTTGCTGGGCAAGTGCTGCTGTGTAAGAATGTCTGTCCATACTGATTACAATCAAACTGCGCTGAGATTCAATCCCAAAGCGAGCCTAACCACCTCGAAATGCTGTCCAGATGAGTCCATCACATTCCAATCACAGTGCGAGTACGGTCTTAAACACAGAGTTGTTTTGAAGATCGTTACCTGCCTTCAACAGTTTTATTTAAAATGTGAACTTCAAAAGGAAATATTAAGTAAGCTCGGAGCTGCTCTGCAAGCTTTAACTTCAAAGTTTCTCTGCGCCTTTGTAATGAGTTTCTGTTATGCTGTGTCTCTGTTTATAAGATTAAAGAAAAGTGTTGAAGAGGAAGATGTGGGACTGGAAGCTTCGTATCAGCTCAGGTTTAAGGAGTTTAAGTAGTTTTGTCTTCAAAGTCAGACAACAGTGTCATGTGCACTTGTAGTGTTTCATTAAAAGAATGTTTGCAGAGTGCTTTATTTTGTGCATGGCTGTCTGACTTGTCTTATCTTGTAAAACTGGTCAAGAAACATAAATGGTGTCAGGCCAGGTGATGTAAGTCAGTGTCAGACAGGACAGAAGCAGGGTCACAGACGGTGCTTAATACAATACTTCAACTCACTGTGAGGAGGCGCGTCTAATCTCTCTTTCACTGATCCGCTGTTATGACTGACTGTCCTACCCGACCTTAACCTGACACAACAGCCATGTAGCTCATGGAGCTGATATATAGCTGTTTTAAACTTTAAGAACAATGATAGAGGCCATTTAGAGCTGTTCAAAGTGTTGTCCTTAATCATAGGATCAAAAAGTTTCAGTCTTATTTCTGCCAGTTCTCAGTTTTTGTGGTTGTCTCTTTCAGATGTCTGAGAGAGATGAAGTGACTGAACCATCAGCACAGGATTCATCTGAGGCTGACAAAGGTACAAAAATAAGATTTTATTTATCACTTCCAATGAAAATTTATACTGTGCACAGAAACAAAATCAAACATAATGGTCAAGATAAGCTACCCAGCAGTATAAAGTTGCTAAAATAGGATCCCAATATACTACCTTCAGCTTTAGAGTGATTCCTACACTGTGATACATCAATTATTAGAACCCAATTACCCAGTATAATTATACTGTAGTGTTTACTTGTCAAGCCAGGTCTGTTTTATTTATAAAGCTCAATAACACAAATCATAAATTTGCCATAAGATACACCATATGACACTCTCAATTCTTAGATCCTCAATACGAATAGAAACACACAGTCACATTTAGAGATATGTACATTTAAAAATTTAATGAAATAAAATGAGTATGTCATTTTACCTAAAATCATTCTGTGTATGAAGGTGTCTGTGTTTCAGGCTTTTCAATCAGCATAGGACTAAATGTGCAAAAATATACTTCAGGACACAATAAAGTCTTTTTCATCCTGCCTTACAATAGACAAAGTGGTTCATTCTCTTTCTGGAATTGGTTTTGCTTTGTTAAGTATTTCATTTTCTAAGTGACAAGCCTACAGTCTGAACACACCCTCTATTGATATGATTGTTCTTAAATGAGACATATTTATTTGATAAGTTATTATTTGTTATGCAATGCAATTGTGTTGTTTTATTGTTGGATTTCCTGCTGATGTAAAAAATGTGACTTCATTCTTTGGTGACTTCCACAGGGCGTATACTTGAACTGGAGCAGCAGCTTCTAGAAAAAAACAGTGAGCTAGTTGCCCTACAGGAGACCCTCAGATTGGCTCAAGAGCACAAAACATACAATCAGACTCCAGATCAGAGTCAGCATGTCAGTGCGCCTCCCCACGACAGCTCTGCAGCGCATCCTGACTTCATGGAGGATGCACAAGAAGAGGAGACCACTCTAGTGGCTGAAGACACGTCAGTCCTCTCCATCTCTGCTGATCATGAGAGTAGCCCAGAGCTTATTGGCCACCAGTCTGAGTCCCCAGAAGAATCCAAAGGGACCTCTTCAGATGAGATGGTGGCCAGTAGTGATTCCGAGGTGGCCCACAGCAGCTGGACCCTCCTTGAAGCTGTCACTCAAGATGGAGGCCAGGAGTGGCCGTCCATCCTGCAGGACCTTGGCCAGCTGCAGCTGCAGTCATGGGAGGCGACAAGTATGCAGTCAGAAACCTCCACGGTTCAAGTTGAGTCCTCCTCTGTCATCATTAGAGAGACGGTTCAAGTTCAACTAACTCAGGAGAGTTCTTCTACCACAGAAGACAATGTAACCTCTGGCCAGGTCTTTGCTCAGGCTTTAGCTGAGGAACTTCAGAAGAGGTACAGTGAGCTTTTGGCAGAGCTTCAGAGGCTCAGGGAGGCAGCAGCAGAGTCAGAGGAGAAAATTAAGAGATTGGAAGAAGACACACAGTCCCTTACTGCTGCCAAACAAGAGGCCGAATTCAAAGCCAGTAGTTTTTCAGAGGAACTTGAGTCAGCCAGAGAGGAGTTATACAAGCTTTCACAACAGAGCAGTTCTAGGGTAGAGAAACACAGTGTAGAAATGCAACTTCTAGAGGAACAGATAGACATTTTAAGCACTGAAAGTAAAGCCAAGGAGGAGAAGATCCAGGCTCTGCAGGCAGATCTGGCAGCAGCCCGTCAAGCTTTCTCTGAGCAGGAGGGGCAGGCCAGGATGCTGAGCGTTCAGCTGGAGGATAGAGAGCTCCTCTCCTCTGAGCTTGAAAAGAGGCTCCAGGAAATGGAAAACAGCATGCTGGAATTCTCTCACACCTCACAGCTCAGCAATGATACTTTGTCAAAGAAGGATTCCGAGATCAGCGAGCTACTACTCCGTCTAAGCCAAAAAGAGCAAGAGGTGATGGAGCTGAATGACAGTATGTCTGCTAAACTGCTCCAAGCAGAGGAAGAGAAGTTTCAGAGAGACTGTGAAGTCAATAAACTGAAGGAGCAGGTAGTAGAGCTGGAGAAAATCAGAGATGAGAAACAGAATGCTAGTTTTGAAGACTCAGCTGCACATGTAGATGATGAACTTGCTAGTTTGCGAAAGGAGAAAGGAGTTCTGGAAACCCAACTGACAAACGCAAAGAAAAAGCTGCAGGCTGCACTTTTGCAACGCAAAGAGCTCATGAAGAAGGTCGCTGATTTTGAAGAACAAGCAAAGAAATGGAAAGAGCAGAATGAAACCGAAAAGGGAGAAACCTTTGACAACATTCCAGAGGGAGAACAATCTAGAGGACATGAGATTCAAGAAATGGAGGCTAAGCTCATTGAACTCGAGCAAGCTTTAAGATCCAAAGAAGAGATGGTTGAGACTCTTGAGCAGAAAATTAGCCAACAGGATCAAGCTCTTTCTGAGACACTTGCTCTGAATAGAAAGCTAAGTGAAGAAGCTGAAAACTCTCAGCAGGCTGACATATCTGCTGAAACAACTCTGTTACAATCCCAAGTGACCTCTCTTGAAGCCGAGTGTGAAACCCTTCAGAGGAAAGTTCACGAGGCCCAAGAATCTCGCAAGGAAACCATCCGCAAAGCAAAAGAGAAAGATAGGCACCACCGTGAACAGCTGAAGCAGCAGAAAGAAGAATACAGTGAGCTGATGGAACGTTTTGAGGTGCAGAGCGGCGAGCAAGAAGTTCTTCTGATTAAACTGAAAGAATCAGAAGAAAAAGCACTGATC
>JAPXVT010000016.1:18770255-18784307 GCA_029823135.1 Acanthurus reversus | reverse complement strand
GGTGTACAGCTTCAGTTCGTGTGTCAGGCAGGAAGTGAATACGAGCAGTTGAAAAAGTCCAGTTTAGTGGCTCCAAATTAGCATCAACTGATATGCATGTGGTTGACTGGCATCAGTTTAACGGCAAATAAGGTGGAATTCACCAGTGTCAGTTGGCAGCTGTTAATCTGTTTTGTTATGTTTTTATCTATTTAGTCAGTTAATTTTCAGTTCAATATTTAAATTCTTTTCTTATTACATTTACACTTATATATAGTTTAACTAAATCAATGTTTTTGCTGAGTTAAGTATCAAAAAGTTCTCATTGAGTTGTTTGCTGGATGTAAGCGAAAAGGGCTTTTGAAGAAGTACATGAAAGAAACTTATTTAGTCTTGAATTTGTATGATTGAAACTGTGTTCTTTCACAGAAAGTGTAGCAAAGGGTTGAATGATTTTAAAAGTCACGTTAGTTTTTATTAAGAGAATTTCTTTCCTTCCTTGACACAAAAGGGGGAATAAATTACAACAAAACAAAATCAGAAAATTTTTGTTTTTAGTTATCAGCTAAATTGTTTTTTTAAATACTATATCTGTATCAGCCAAAAATCTCCATATCAGCTCATCCCCAGTCCAAAACAACAGGTTTATTAGAACCTGTTCAACAAGCATAATGATCAAAGCTGCAGTTGGTAACTTCTGCTAACATGCTAACAAGCTAACGTTAGCTGTAGCATGAGACTGTTTTTGCTCTGGCTCGCCTTTTATTTTGTTTGCTGTCATTCTCTCCTTTAAGTCCAGTTTAAACTGAGACAAAACAGTTGCAGGGAAAGTTGCAGCGGAGTAAACTGCTCCGATTTTTAACAATCCTGAATACTGACGCATGGGAAAACACAGAGATCGCGCTATTCTCTAAGACCATGTCACTAATAGTTGTCTATGGGTATTATGATATTTTTTCCAAATAAAACACAAAAATGTTGTTGATGTTTACCCCAAAACTGCCAGCTGCAGCTTTAAGCTGGCCCCACAGTCGCTGATAATTTTGCATACTTTGGGTGTAATTCACCCCTCCCAAAAACTTCAGGGGCGTTTCCGATTCAAGGCTGGTCTGAAATGATTATCTGTCCAAATGATCCTGTAGTGTGTAATCTTACTGTTACAGAGTGGGCAAACCCAAAGTTTTGGACAAATCACCAAAGGGATCACATAACCCTGAGGTAGAATTAAGGGCTGTACCAAATTTTATCAGTCATTATTAAAACATTCAACTTAACCCACCACTGTCATCCTCACCACAAGATACAATATCTTCACTTTGCAAGCAATTAGCTTGTTTTTGGACCACTTCAGCTAACCAGAATAAAGTTTTACTAGCTGAAGACATGTGGCTACTAAACTAGCCAGTTAGCCAGCTTACTTCCCAGCTACATTCTAACATTGTTACTGTTCTAATTTTTCTATCCATGCATTTGTCTTACGTCATTATTTTCTCTCAGGAAGTGCAGTTTGTCTTGTGAGTTATTTTTCTCACTTTAAGTGTTCAAAATGACGGTAAAATCAATCAGAAACATGGGTGAATGTAGAACAGAGGACATGCACATTTGCAGCAGTAAAACAGGAAATGCAGTAGTAAGCATGAAATGTTTATTGACAGAGATATTTCCACTGCATTTTCAATTAGAGTCATGATACTATTTAAACTGAGACACAGATAACTTTATTGCAGATGATTACCTGTATGTAAGAAGTCTTTATGTAGCCTAATAATTCTGCATTGACACTGCTAAACTTTTCTGAACATTTAAAGTGGTTCGTCACTAAACTGCAAGCCACAGTTAGCCTGTTAGCTTTTTGAGGGTGAGAATAAGAGGTGTACCTGATTCATTACATGGTCCTCACACATGCAGGCCATCTGGCCATCATGTATGATAATTTCTTTCTACATGTGGATTTTCTAGCCCTCTGATAGCAACAATTCACTTATTATTGTTTCTTATAGCCTATTTGTTCTTTTCTAATACATCCATGTAGGCTATAAACACTATGATCATTTATTCACAACTAGGCTACCTGACTTTTCATTATTTTGCATTTTGTTACTCATTGTTTCATTTTAATTCTAGCTATCAGGGTTTAATTTTATTCATTGTGTGATATCCCCATGAATGAGTTTTTGAATTTCGACAGCACAGCATTTTTTATTACTTATGTATTTTATTTTTCTGTTAGTTTAGTATACAAATAAATAAAAATTAAAGATTAAATATTTGAAAATAAATAAAAGTAATAGGCTTAGATGTGTATATAAGTCTATGTAGGCTAAAAGCTTTTAAAAGCAACATTTTGCCTAACAACAAAATGTCTGCGTACAAGTTAAATGTTTTTGGAAATTGTGAAGAAATTCAATTTTAAAGGAGCAGATGAGTAGGTAATGTAAAAGATTACTTTGTATAGGCCTACACAAAATATTCTAACATAGCCCATATAGTAGGCTACAGTATGCATGTACATGATATAGAGAGAGTGTAGCCTTTGCAAGCATGTTTAGATTTTCAAGTAATAATAGTGATAATAGGCTATGTAGACCTACATGTTAAAAACAGGGTGTATTTCAACTGAAAACTATAAAACTAATAATTACATATTTGTAATGTTTTAGTGTGATATTTTGATATTTTAGGCTATATTACTAGCCTATTTTGATGATAAGTCTTTTTCTTTTTATTATTATTATTATTATTATTATTGTTATTATTGTTATTATTGTTATTATTATTTTTATTATTATTATTATTGTACTTTTATTAGCTTGTTATTTTTATTATTGTCATTTTGCACAGACTAATTGCGTCCTTTGATTGCTGGAAGAAAGGACTGCACTCTTAATACCTACACTAGAACTATGTCCATTGCTGTTATTATCCTATATTTCTCGCTGAAGCAACTAAAAGTTCCAGAAAAGTAGGTTTAGTCTAAACCAGTTATGAAGCATATGGCGCCTACGTCATGGTCGGCGTGTCTCTTTATTGTTAAGAAAAGAGAAGTTGAGAAGCAAGACCGGAATCCAAGCGAACAGTTATTTAAAGTGCAGTAGACTGATTAGCATGGTTTACGCCACAGCGACTTTTATTCTGAAAGCAGGAAGCGGATGCCGTCGTCTTCTTCGATGTGTCCGCTTTAACGCTGATCAAGGAGCATAGAGGAGGAAGCGAACCGAGAGGCAGCACGACTGGAGCAGACCCAGCAGTCTAAGCCTCATGCTTCTTCCTGGGCACCTCTCCTCCTCCTGTCCACTGTCGACAATATTGTGACAATATTTATTTTTCAATTTCTATTATTTAGACAAAAAAGGAGAGGAGGGGGAGAAGGGGGCCGAGTCATGGAGCTTTATTGCCTGGAGTCGGACATAGACGTGAGAGCCCAGCCTGACCCAAACATCCTCTGTGATGACAGAGTGTTGCAAAGTTTATTAACAATTGAGGACAGTTTTTTACCTCAATGCTCATATTTCCAGCGGGTCCAGAAGGATATTCAACCTTATATGAGACGAATGGTTGCAGGTTGGATGCACGAGGTTTGTGGGCTTTTTAATGAATTGATGAGTTGCTTAAGCTAATGAGACTTTTTGCATGTTTAACGTTACATGCATCTTAAAGCTAGTTTTGGCTCATAAGCTGAGGGTTTTAGCGCATAGAAAGTTGTCATGGATGGTGACCTATTTGACAATTGAATCAGAATGACTCACCAAAGGCGTGGGAGAGTCGGAAATTCCAAGACGAGGCAAACTCGGCTTCAAAGGCATAGCCTAGCTAGATATTTACATTGGTTAATAGCTGCAAAGTTAGCGTTTGTTGCTAATTAGTTAGCTCAATCGACAGAGTGAAAGCTAATCTTAATTTACATAATCGAAAATCCAACATTCTCCCTTCCTAATAATTGTTATTAATTTTCTAAAACGGCTCAAGCTCGTTGCCTTTCGTCGGCAACGTGCAAGGAAAACCACTTGCATTGTTGGAGAATAAAAACACTTAATAAAAGCAAAAGATTCTCTTTTGAAACTGTCAGGAACTTTTATAGCACAACTTCTGAACAATATGCACACGTTTTAAAGTTCCTATACGCTGTATTTTAATTTTTAGATATTTTTTAAAGACGCCAAGCCCCAACAAGGAAGAGGAGTTGAATGGCGACGAGTTTTGCTGATCGACTTCCTATTGAACTAATTTGTTTATGCCTTGCTCTGACTTAAGAGCATTTGAAAGAGTAAAGACATTTAAAAAAATATTATTATGAATAAAAAAAAGAGATTTAACCTTTAACCCCAAAACAACACTAGTAAGGGAAAATCACAGCCAAACCACCCACACGTTTAACAACCCTTCTGCTTTAAAGCCCACATAAAAAGTCTACTTTCTTTTTATATTTTTTCTTTTATGTAGCCTTTAGTTATGCATGTGTATAGCCTACCTAATATGTGTTTTTCTGTTACATTTTCATCTCATTTTAGGTGTGTGAAGAGGAGAGCTGTAATGAAGACGTCTTCCCTTTAGCCATTAATTATTTGGACAGATTTTTAGCAATGATGCCCACAAGAAAGAGTTATTTGCAGCTTCTGGGAGCTGTGTGTCTTTTCTTGGCCTCCAAGTTAAAGGACTGCAGGCAGCTATCAGCAGAAAAACTTTGCATGTACACAGACAACTCCATCACACCACGAGAACTGCTGGTAAGAACCAGAATGTTGAATGTCCCTTTCATTCATGAAAGCATAGAAATGCACTGTCATATTTTGGGATGATTTTATAATGTTAATAGCCACGTTGGTTTCACAGGAAGTATCCCATTTTTCTTTTAAGTGAAACTGTGCACAATACAGCCACATCCTTTCTTTGGATCCATGTGGCCTGAAGAGGCGTGTGATGCCATCTAGTGCCAGTTATGCAGTATAGAATTTGGATATTGGGCAGCACATGGAGTTGCTTTGCATTTCGGCTAGATATCGAAGAGTTTATTGTAAAACAGCAGCCAAAACATGCTTTGTCTTTAATCCTATCTCCCCACATAAATGTGAGTGCTTAACAATAGGACTGTATTACTCTATGGCATTTACAAGAATTCTTTCAGTTCTGTCTTACTAACATGAGGTTTACTAAGCAAATATCAAGACCAGTTGCACTAATAAACCCAAAGATTTTAAGCTGTTGTTAATAAAAGCAAAGTAATCGCAGTTTTGTTGGAAAGTGGTGAAAAAATGCAATTGACCCGTCATTGCTGAAGCCCATATTGATGTCTTTAAATTGCTTGTTTTATTAAATCAACAGTCCAAAGAACGAAGACACCGAGTTTATAAATAACTTCCAATCAAGGTCAGTGTTAAAGATTGTTCAGGATCTGATTTCCATATCACACAGTCCTCCATTTGCAGATGAAGTTGCTGAACTGCAATGGACCTGTGGAGGTTCAAAGTTTCCATGATTGCGATATCCCATTTATTATTACAGAGCTAAGACAAAGAAAGTGAAAGTGGAATTGACTAATTGATCGACAGGAAAATTAGTAGTTTTAGTTCTTTTCAGCCTGTTTTTTTGCTTTTTTGACGTTGTCTGCACGGCTGAATTAAAGCAACTTGTCCTCGTTTTCTGTTAATTGACTCATTGATAAATAAGCTAATTTAATGCCGCGAGTGTCAATAAGACGCTGACCATTTTACAATTTGAGTTCAGACCTGCTCCTTACTTGAACCAAACAGCTCCACATGCCCCTCTATGCATCCTCCTGTGTTGCCTGCAGCTGTGGAGGGAAACGACATTTGTCCCATTTGATGCTCCTTATTGTCGCAAGACTCCAGATTCCTGGATATCCTGACAGGATGCACAGAGAACGCAGCAAGAGCCATGGAAAGATGCTGCAGCTCTTTCTTGTAAAGAGCCCTCTGCTGCTGCTGCTGGAAGAGAGGCGTTAGAGAGGGTGGAGGGGAAGCTGCGGCGGGGCAGCTGTCCAGGATGTGAGCACACAGACGGCAAACCTCTGCCACAGTCGTCAGTCTCTACATGGACTAAAGGGGGTTAAATATGAGGGTGTTAGGCAGGTGATATACAGGAAGCCCATGTAAATGAAATGACAGCTGACAGCGGATAAATGTTCGGTAATGAGGAAGGGGGGGGCCGTCCCTGCTTGCGTCGGGGTTTTTGGTGTTTACTATATTTGCTTTTTAGGTGACACTTCTCTGAAGAGCAAATGAGAAGTTGAATTCGTCAGCATTTTTTCATCAGAGGACATACAAGCATGAAACTTAACTCAGTAATGAAACAGTGTTGGGTAACAAAATGATTCTGCAGTTGCGATAAAATGACGACTTAAGTATTTCAGATTGGCATATATGTATCTTGCATATGGCAGAGATCGTGGTTTTGGTTTCTCAGATGACTTGATGGGGGAACAAGATTAGAAATGTCAGGAAATGCTGCAAACCCTTACAAACCATGTGATGCTTCACTGCAGCAGACTTTTATTATGGATATTTAGTAGGTTTAGGAGAAATGTAGGAAGAAAATCCAGACTTTGGGAATATACACAAGCTCACATTTGCAAAGACAAAAAGATACTTGTAATTGTATACTCAGATTTGAAAATGTAGCACAGTGTTTTTCTGAATCTCTTGTGTTCAGCTGTGGATGTCTAAAGACAACATCAGTAGAGTAGCTTAGCAAGACTGAGTCCTCCATGTAGAGTTTCACTGGTTCTGATAATGGCAATGATGTCATATTCTGTCTGCACTTTTCTAACCAACCTTTGTGCTTAAATGTTTACAAGTTTGTAGGATTTGGACCAGCTGGAGGAGGTTTCTGCATGTTAGCGCAGAAGAATCAGTACAGGTTTTAATGTCTGGAGACCCACCTCTTCATTTGATTTCTTGTTTTATTTTTTCAACTAGCCGCGTCCTCCCTTTGCTTTCTTTGCCCAAAATACTAAAAGCCAAACAGGAAAATATTAAAACATCAGTGAATTGGTGAATTGTTAAGATTAAGTCAACAAACAGGAAATTAAATCATGAAAGGCGTGCACCTTTCTTGCCCGTACAAAGGCTGACTGTGTGAAGAGTCAGCTCTGTGCTGCGGCATGTGCAGTGCAAACTCATTCGAGTTGTTTGAGGCTTGTGACAGGAAGGAAGGGGATAGCTGTCTCATTGGCAGGGCTTCAACTTGTCACATGCTGGCGATATGAATACAAAGGATGCGAGGAATGAGAAAGGCATGCAGATAATAAGATACAGCGAGGAGAGATAAAGTGAAGAAATGTTGCTCTTCTTACAGAGTCATTTCCTCTGGGAATGGGGACGGACTGATCTTTTTCACGGTCAGCAGAGGCATGGCAGCACGCCATTTAACCCTCTGACTAAGTAGATTTTGCCAAGAATCTAAATTTTTTGCTAACTGACACCTTTTTTTGTCGTCTTTTAGGACTGGGAACTGGTCGTGCTGGGGAAGTTGAAGTGGAACATGGCCTCAGTCATCCCCAATGATTTTACAGAGCACATCATACGCAGGCTGCCCCTTCCCAAAGACAAGCTGGCGATGGTCCGCAAACACACAGAGACATTCATTGCCCTATGTGCTACAGGTAACACAGCTGCACATCATTTCTTGTGCCTTCTCTTACTTGTTTGCTCACTCGCACGCTCACTTTGCTGCCTTGTTATTCCCACATCCACCAGAATATTCCCACACACACAAACATTCTCCCAACATGAGTCATCTGTGACCTCTTTCTTCTCTCTGCATACTCCACTGGCTGCCTTATCCACTTTCTAGTCTCTCCACGGCCTGTTGTATGGGCTTTTCTTCACAGCTGCTAGAGGCTGTTTAATGTGGTCACTTCCAAATGCCTCTGCTGAGTTACAGGGAAAACGCCTATCAGTGCTGTGTTTAGATAAGCCACGTACGCGGGCAATGATGGCGATTGTACTCCAGCATGCGCACACTGTGCCGTATGACTCAGGTGCAGCTGAACTCCTGCGCCGCTCGTCCTGTATTGTTTGTTGACAGGGAAGCTTCCAGGTTTAAAAAGTAAGGGCAGTGATCTTCCTTCCTCCTCCCATCCCCGGCCTCATGTCCAAAATAAACTGGAGGCTCTGGAGAAGCACAAACTCAGATGTCCCCTAAGGCCTCTCCCTAGGTGAATTTTCATGGAATTCCTTTGACTATACAAGGAATCCCTCTAATATTTTTCATATCCTGGACAGAAACGCTGCTGCAGGATCACCTAATGCACATAATATACAGCACTCTGTCACAAGACAGCCTTTCATCTGCTGCCTCCATTTCAGCTAATTCAGTGACTGAAGCAATTAGTGGCGGAATGTAATTAAGTACTTTTACTAAAGTACTGTACAAATTCAGCACTTTTACATGACTTGAGTATTTCCATTTTATGCTACTTTGCAACTTTATTCTTACGCTACGTCTCAGAGACAAATATATTACTTTTAGCTCCAGTAATTTATCTGGCAGCTAAAGTTACTAGTTACTTTTCTGTCAAAGTTTTTCACCTTTTCTGTCACCCATCTTCAAATTTGGTAATTTTGGACACAAATGTTTCTAATAAACCAAAGGATGAAGCGTTCTTTAAGGGGTTGATTAAACTATCAAACAGTGGATTAAGAAGGTAAAATAAGCTCAACCTTGAACAACAACATAAACTTTAATGCAGCGGGAATATGATTCGAAAAACCTCATATAAAAGTAAAATTCTGACAGGAAGCATTTTTCTGCATAATGAGCCCTTTTACTTTTGATACTCTAAATATATTTTGCTGATTATACTAACATACTTTCACTTAAATGAGGTTTTGAATGCTGGACTTTTATTTGTCATGGATTAATGCCACAGTGTGGTATTAGTACTTCTACTGAGGGAAAGGGTCTGCATACTTCTTCCACCAGTGGAAATAATACAAAGGAGGTCACTTTAGTGCAATGAAATTCCTTACAAAAGCCAGTGTGGTCAGACCTGGCCACTAAGCACTTGTTTACTAGAGCTAGTTATTGGAACCATAGGCTCCTTCAATGAGTTTCATGCCCCGTTTAGCACAGTTTTAGTGTCACACTTTTTTAAATATATTTGGGTGTGTTTCCGTGGTCGCCTCTGCTATTCATAAGCAGCTGGTTATATGCAAGCACAAAGCAGCCGCAGTGGGAGAAATAGAGGCCTGCTGTGGTTGTGCAGTAATGTAAATGTTTGGAGTTTTATATGGAGTTGAGATGTTATTCTTATGATGGAGGAGCTCCTCCTATGGACAGCTGGCCCCTGGAGGAGAAGATGGGCGTAGTGAGGCAGGCAGCTCTCCAGGGTTTAATCAAAGCTATCAGGCCACCACGACTGGCTTGCACTGGGCTAGGACTATGTGCTGGGGTGGACTTGTACGGCACACAACAATCATGCGTGCCAAGTCTCTGCCTTTTTAAGGTCAGTGTTGGTTCTGTCCATGTTCTCAGACCGGAAGAAGCCTGTGTATTGTAAAAGCCGAAAAACCTCTAGAGACTGTACTCACAAAAATTCCCAACACTAGAAGTTACTCCTAACTGGCCAAGTTAGGATGTGAGGAAGGTTTCAACTGTCCAAGAAGTAGTTTAGAGAAAGAAAATTGGCAGCTTAACCATGGAGGTGATTCAGTTCAGTTTAAAGTGCCTCTCCGCTGAATTATCCATCAAACCGAGAATGTGCTCCTCAGAAAAACTTTGTTCAACACAACATAGGTGTAAGTGAAATATTTAATATTAGCTGTAAACGGTTAAATGGATCAATTAATAGATTTTTTTGATTAAATGGAAAAAAAAGCTGTCACAACATCTATATTTAGCAGTCTTTATTTGTTCTTTATGTCTTCGCGCATCGATGAATTCATAATTCCACATTTACCGTCACTCGCTCACCTGTCAGACACCCCTCACTTGATACATGAGAACTCCTTGATTCCATTCGTTCTTTAGTGACTTTAGTTACTCACATTGTGCTTGAACAGCTGTTTCACCTGCCAAGCCACTTGATAAAAGAATTCCACGTAGGTTAAACCTGTGTTTCCTCGCTCTAAGCTCCTCAGGAAGCCTTCTCTTCCTCTGTACTTGCTCCTCATTTAATCAAGGTGCATTTAAGGGATTGGAAGATCCTCCATGATGGCAAAGGGTGAATGGTTTTTAGTTGATGGAAGAAGGGAGGAAGCAAGAAAGCATTAGTTAGCATGATTAAAAAAAAACTTATGTGGATGGAATCAATCCTGTCCCTTGTAGTATCTTTGGATTTCTCTCAGTTCCTCTGCAAAAGTCTCTCTCAGCAACTTTGTGAAACTGTTAAAGGAGGCAACTCTTAGCTAGCAGTCCCAGGACTTTCCAATAAAATGAATATACCTGTTGATGCAAAAGGTGAAAGGTTTCATTCACAGCCACATCATGAGCTGCTCAAAAGCAGCTCTAGCTCAGTACTTGCAGAGGTGTGCTCTCCATGGCCGCCTCGTCTTCCGCCTCCTCCGTCCAGGCCTGTTGTTACTTAAGCCCTTAGACTTGGATATGCACCGGAGGGAGTCGTTCCTGCTGGAACTCATTGCGCAGCGAGTAGGAGGATTCCTACTCTGCTTTTCAAATCAGAGCTCAAGTTTCTATGAAGGGAACACCGTGCAGCTATGCCTGTTGAAATTCAGACTGTGGGAAAGTCAGATTCAGCTGTGGGGCATGTATGTTAGGGATGATTCAGATGTTTGCTCCTCATTCATCTCTCATGCTTCCTCTGGGCTGATTTGAGTGTTGCAGCTCTTCGTGTTACAGCTACAAATGTGATTTTTATCTACCACTGTGGCCTGGGGCTGCTGCTTGACTAATTGCACATTAATACTCCTCCCTCGCCAGATGACCGCCTTGCCATGAACCCTCCTTCCATGATCGCCAGTGGCAGCATGGGAGCCGCTGTCTGCGGCCTGCAGCTGGACCACGCTGACCAGAGGCTGAGCAGAGACAACCTGACAGACCTGCTGGCAAAGATCACAAACACAGAGGTGGTGAGTACAACAGAGAGGACGATTCTGACCTGCCAGAAGTAATCACTCAATAGTTTTAGTGCTGCACAACAATACACTGTTGATAATAATCATTGCAACATCTCACGACAGCGGCATAAAAGGCCTTTTAGTAAACAACAGTGATGACTTCAATAGTGGCAGATTGAAGCTATTTACTTTTCATGGAGAGAGAGAGAGGGAGCACAGGCTTTTGGCTCTTGGCTGTGGAGCCAGACTGCTGCTATAAAGAGCAGCGGCAGAGGGAATGTCTTCTTAAAACTCAGAGCCCACATTCTTGTGGTAGGACACATGCAATTTCCTTGCATGGCTCCCACTTTAGCTGCGTGCCCCTCCTGGTGGAGGAATATGTTTGTAATGAAGTTGAGGAGCGTCTTTTCCAGAGC
This sequence comes from Acanthurus reversus, assembly GCA_029823135.1. NCBI lineage: Eukaryota > Metazoa > Chordata > Actinopteri > Acanthuriformes > Acanthuridae > Acanthurus > Acanthurus reversus. The sequence goes on along the minus strand of JAPXVT010000016.1, from coordinate 18,772,879 downwards.
GAACGCCAACAAAGAAACAGAAAGTTATCCAGGCTGTCCGCAAACCTGCAGACCAACACTTTAGAACATTTTTGGATGACTTTCTAAACATTTAAAAACCCACTGGCTGTAATGTATTGGTTGAATTATAGCCTTAGTGCAAGTGAATGGCGCTTTAAAATACTACAGCATTAGTCCTGAAAGTAATAAAACATTTAACTGTTAATTTCTTAATAAGCTTGCATGCATTTGATGAATTTGTAGTGCTGAACATTTTCAAATTTGAGTGGCGTTAAGGGTTGTGCCGAATGGCGATGGAATCACGATCTGCGATATTTTTTTCTAGGCAATGCTATCAGAAGTTGTGTGCATAGGGAGTGTTCAGTTAAGAGAGAGTAAGAGACAGAGACAGACAGGCAGAGAGAGGAAGTGAGCTTTTTTTAAAATATTTTGCTTTTTATTTTAAAGTGAGTCTCCAGCAGACTTTATCTGCTGGAGACTTACCCGCAGCATCTGAGCGGGAACAAAACATGGAATCTGTCTTTGCTTAATATCATGACTTTAAAAGCACCAAATGACTTGCTTTAACAAATTTCATTAGTATTATTTGAGGCTGTTGAGTCAGAAAGTGACGGATCAGTAGTAATAAACTTGCCATTTCATCCTCGCAGTGTAGCGAAGGTCAAGCTGCATGTGGCTTGTGTAGTTTATATTATGTTTATTATAGGCCTTAGACCCTGTTTGCAGGTTGTTTCTCATAGACCTGGAACATACAGACAGTGATTTCACCGATCAGTCCAGTATTGAGCTTTCCTGCAATTTTCCTCTGAGCTCTCGCTGTGCTGAAATGGACATACGTTAGGCAATCATTAAAATACTGGAAAAACAATAAATGAATTTTTCTGAGACAGAGAAACTCGTGGCTTATTTGTAGTCTCAGTGTGCTCTCCTCTGAACTTGAAATGGCTTTGAAATAAGCACAATCACCGTGAGTAATCGTGGATGCTGTTGCCCCGGCCAGAGCTGCACAAAGCATCAGTACAGACAGACGACTGGCGGCTACATATCCACAAGCTGTTAACACTCGGATCGATAGAGTTTCTTTAACCATATGAGAATTAGCATTTTTATACATGCTCCCCCCATTTTCAGAGATACAAATTTAAGTAATTGGATTAATTAACATAACTGTAAGCTGGAGTGTCCCACCCGGTGGTATTGGGCATCAGCGATCCCACAGGTCGGCGAAAGGATGATCTGACTATGGACAAGAGCTCCAAACTCTAGTGGCATTGCTACTGTACGCAGTTGCTGCATATAATTAAAGTTGGGGTAGGCAACGTCCGGAAATGAAGCTAGCTGTAGCATGAGATTCCTAAGGAAGCATCTATGCTGAACCCTCTCCCTGTTTTTGCTATGCCTCCCATTTTATTCAGTTTGCTTTTGCTCTCTCTTTAAAGGATAGTTGACACCAAAGATTCACAACGAGACGAAACGGTTGCAGGGAAAGTTGCAGCAACATAAACTGGTCCGTCTCAGCTCGACTCAGGCTGGCTGACAGTGTCGCCTGTAACTCAACTTGTCAAGTTGCTAGAGGCCAGTTTTAGAACGTAAGGCACATCACTTGTTTCAACAGCCAATCAGCTCGTAGCGACATCACCTGTCACTAAGAAGAACAGGCTAGAGTAGCCAGAAATGACGCGCAATTTGCCGAAAAGTGTCCGTCACAATCTGCAGAAGTCTAGTGTTCTTTCAGACCACCTGCATTACATTATGCTGAAAGGTTATTATGGAGTTTTGCCCGATGACACCAAAAATAAACTGCCTACCCCAGCTTTAAAATGGAAGTAAATTAACCTTTACACATTGACTTTAATTTATTATGCAAGTCATAATAATTCTTAAACTCCATATGTCATCATAATGAGTTTTTGTATCGTTTTTAAGTGTGTTTATCAGTTTGTATTGTATAGAGGTGTTGTGTCATAAATGGAATGGGAGTGAATTTGCCCCCATAGACTTACATGCATTGCATGATATTACCTCATAACAATTCATAAACTGTAAATGTCATCATAATGTAGTTTATCAGAGTATATGAGCATTTTGAAAGATCACTTGAATTGAATTGGTCTCAGTAGAAATGGATGGGATTCCATAAACTTCAAAAAGATTATTATGTAACTTTAATGGACTCTCTGCTGTATGTAGTTAATGTGGTATTAATGCAGTGACAGGAAATGGGGCTCAATAGACTTAAATGTATTATTTGACGTGATAATTCTTAATCTATAAATGTCATCATAACAAAATTGTATAGTTTATAGTGGGCAGTACTGAGCACTTGGAAATTGAAATAAAGCATGTACTGTATATGCTACGTGAGATATAGAGGCAAAATCAAATTAAATGGCAGTTTGGAAAACAAAGTTTAATAATTAAATGTAAAATAGATCTAAAAAAACAAAACAAAACAAAACCGTCAGAGCAGACATAAACAAAGAATTATGGCCAATTTGCCACACTCACTTCAAAAAATACTATTTAAACCAGATTTATCTCATTGTCACAATGAGTCATTGTTACACCAGAGGACCAGTTCAGATGCCTATAAATACAAAAAGACCACAACCAATGGGCCACAG
>JAPXVT010000016.1:18598573-18608979 GCA_029823135.1 Acanthurus reversus | reverse complement strand
GTCTGTAAGCCACACCGTCAGTCAGTTCGAACTTTCCCTGCAGACATTTCATCTCAGTTCAAACTGGACTTGAAAGAGAGAATGACAACAACCAACATAAGGCACGAGCCTGCGCAGCGGAATTGCTCCCCAACGAGTCTCATGCTACAGCTAACGTTAGCTTGCTAGCTCATTTGCAAAAGTTATCTACTGTAACTTTATGCTCAACAAAGTGGAGGTCTTAGAAGCTCGAGAGAGATATTTGCCTCAGTATTACTAAGAGGCCAGGCCACGACATAATGAGAGCAAATATTTGACTTGAATTAATCAAGATTCAAACTAAAGAAGGTAAAAATCAAAAGAGCTAGTACTTTTCTGTGTTCTCCAGGGTGTACCCTGTCCTCGCCCAGTGTCAGCAACCTTGCAAAGGATAAGCAGTTACAGATAATGAATGAATAAAAGGTTTGAATGAATGCTATTGTTGCTCTGTGTGTGCTGGATGGTTACATTGTTGATGTATGGACAAGAACTACAACATTCATATACAGTAGTTTGAGGTCCAACCACTGCTGTAAAAGTTGCATACTGGGCACGTTCCCTGAAAAATCTTTATATGCTTCCTCATGCTTCTGCACTTTTAAGACCATGGAACATGGATTCCCTCTCCAGCTGAGCCAGTTGAGAGCATGCATGCCCGAGACCTCTGCTGGCTGAGCCCACTGACTCCCTGCTGGCTCCCTACACACATGAAATATGGCTCTTTTGGACTTTCCTAATGTTACTGGACCAAATGGATCTAATTCTGATAATAAGAAGAATCGTTTCAGGAGATTTGGGATGCTCAGAGTAATGTTTTCCCCCATTTTACAGCTGCTCCTTTTTCAGTGAATTTGTCTGGAACAAAATGTTTTTAGGGCCAGTGTAAATAATGTGATGATTCTGGATGTTGCAATACCCAGCATGGCCGCTATGTGAAGATCACTTCATAACCAAGTTGGACAAGTTAATTAACAAGGATTTGCTGACACATCATATCAGTTTTTCACCAATGATAGATCGTTAGCTCATCAAATAGGTCTTATTTTTATAAAATAATTATTTATGCATTTTCATAATTTTCTGCTCTCGTGGTAACACAAGGGGTCTAAACTGTATTTCATTGTACAATCTCGTGTTGTACATTGAAAGTAAGATGAATCTTAGATCTTACATCTTTAATTCTCATTCTTGAAGATCTACATTGTGGTTGCCTCAAGTGGCCAATGAATGAATGAAATACTGCTTTAAAAAAAGTTTTCTTGCATGGGATACTCTGTTGCTATAATCCAACCACTGAGTTGGAAAATTGACTATACAAGAGCAATTTCACCTTCCTGGCTTAAAACTGAAGAGAAAACATGTCAAACTTATACCATGGACGTCATTATTTAATTCTGTCACCAAAAAACCTTTTTGTTATTTATGTGAAGTTATTCAAAATACAATTTTAACCAGGAATCTATACATTTTCTGCTTTACCCTCTGTTGGACACCCTGACTTTGTACCAGCTAATGTAAGTGCTACTTTCAAATGCTGGGAAAGGCAGATATACACATAGTACATTTGTTAATTGAAGGCACTGTTGCTTCTTTTATGAAATACAGAGCAAGGGAAGATAACAAGAAGCACTTTCTTTAGGTATTTTTTTAAAGAAGAGACCTTGTAAGAATCCTCTGAAACATTTGGACAGTTATTAGAAATGGGACTCTGCTACGTTCCAGCAGAAAATTGTACATCTATGTGCAACTTAACAGCTTTCTTACTATACAATTTGAGACTTACAGAGATGGATACCATGAAAAAATCTTTGTCTTATATATACACCAAACCTTACAATGAGTCCAGTTGATTCTACTCTAATGAAAATTAAATGGGAGAAAGAAATGGGCATTAAGATCTTGGACACTGTGGGAATTAAGCTTGGAGTATATCCATCATTTTTCTTATATTGAATAGCACAGTTTAATATGATTTAAAATTCTGCTCCTCCTCCATTACTGTAAGAAAAGGTTCCTGAGGTCTCCCTTGCATGTGATAGATGTTTCTCAGACGGCTCATCACTCCACAGCTTTGCTCCATGTCCATTTGGAACCAGAACCACCTTTTATTCTTCCAGGAATAACTGATGAATCAAGAAACACCAAGAAACATTTCCTGTCCTACAGTCTAATCATTGCAAAAAGCTGCTTCTCATTCACAAGTAAAAAAAAATCCCTACTTAAAAGATGTGACATCTTGACCTGACAAACACAGCAGCTACATTTTGAAAGAATAAGGTATATTTTTTTGGAAAAAACTTCCTTGATTTGACCAAATTTGGTTGACCTAAAATAAGCATTCTTCCACTTATACCTACGAAGTAGTGAACTGACAGAATGGTAGACATTAGTGGTGTCTCTATAACATTTCCTCTTCCATTCTCAATACAGAATCCAAAACCTGAACTTTTGCATTGGTCTCCACCCACCATCCAATACCAGCGCTTTGAAAAAAAAAGCATAGTATAGATTTTGGCTACTTGTGCAATAAAAAAATAAAATCTGTTAAGTTGCATACAGTTGTACAGCTTGCTGTTGGAATGTGGCAAAGTCCCGTTTCTGATAAATACATACTGTGGCATCAAATAAATGCATATCTGTGTATTCGCCAATACCCAATTCAGCTTTTACAGCTGTGTCTTTGACATCTTTTCATACTGGTATTGGTACAAGACACAACCCTCGAAAAGCTTGTGGATGGATGAAAGCTGGGTTGGGTGGGGGGAGTTAAATTGATTATTTGATTAAGCTAGGAGAGTGTATTTATTTTCTTTGCTTTTAACATTTAGCATTTTATTTTGAAAAGATAAATTACTGTTATTTACATAAGACTAAAGAAAAAAAAGATTTTGTTGTGATCTTATTGCATTTATGACTTCACTGGTATAGGGTATCATGACAAAGCCGTTATAAGGGTTTTCATTTTATAATGAGCTATCATAAACCTTATTAAGTTCATGATAAAAGGTTTTAACAACAACCTGTCAGGTCTGCAGTTGTAAATACTAGCAGGATTTAATAAAAGGGTTGCAGTCCATATGCCCTGTAGCCAAGTAAGCGGTTCAACAGCCTTATGCTTGAATTAATAAGCTATTGAACAGACAAAAGAGGTGTGCAGGAAAAAATTAAATACCAGCAAAAGCAATTTTTCTCAGGCTGGCAATCCAAAACATGCACTTCTAAAGCTTCATGAAAGACACTCTGAACCATTAATATATCTTCACTTAGGGGTATAGAAGTGCTATGAGATTGGGAGGGATGGATATAATTTCCTCTGTGTACGTGTGTGTGCATGTGTGTGTGTTCTCTAGGTTTTCCATCATCACTTTAACAACACGTGTGCAGACTCACAAGCAGGTATACATACCTTCACGTGTATTATAGGATTACTCGTATGCACATGCCCATATATACAGGAATGAACTTGGACACACATGTGCCCACAGACAACCATACAGTTCATATACATTACACCCTTGTTCAAGTGCGTACCTGCCTGCCTTGGCCAAGGTACAAATATTTAATATCAGGAGAGGAAATAGACTTCAAACTTACTTATCTTTTGGCTTTGATGACAGAAGGATTGGACATACCTACAATTTATTGATATGTAAAAGTATGCATACTTTATGCCAGAAGTTCACCAAAAACATGTACATATAGGAATAATTCTTCTGACAGTGCCCTTAACCACGGGACTGTTCAATAGTCGGAGCTGGTCCCGGGCACCCAAGCTGACTGCCCACTGGTCCTAGAATAAGGATGGGTCAAATGCAGAGGATGACTCTCACTGTGTGTAATAGCCTGTTGGATAATACAGACTTCTTTTTCTTCTTCATGATGTACGGAAATTTCTGGAGTTTCAGGAGACATTCCGCAAATGGAGCAATATCATCCATCAATGAAAATAAGGGGATGTGACAGAAAAGATGGCAAGTAAAAGTGAAGAAAGACAGATGCGTGCAGTTCCCTCGTGATTGTGTTTGGATTCTGTAAATATTACAGCTTTGAGAAAAACTCCACACGTTTTGATGTCGGAGCTGCACTCCCATTTTTAATGGCTTCTGCAGATCACATTATTTACATAACTCCCGCACACAGTATAGCAGCACCCTGCAAAACTCATGACGCATGTGGTTACTGTAATAGCTACTCCACATACCTTCTATTAACATAAATTTTTTCACAGTGATAACATGACATCAACCAGCAGCTCCTGTAAAACTGAACATATAACAGGATGAATAATGTAATTTCTTCCATAGTGTAATCACACTTAACCTTTGCACTGCTTTGCTGAATGATAGAGTGGGTGAGGGAAGGAGGAAATTCACACACTTGAACCCAGCAGCCTGTGGACACCAGGGAAACACAGCAAGATGAATTCTAACTTACTGAAGTCACTCCCTGAGATTAGTGAGACCTACAGGGGCAGACACAGATGCAGACTTCCAAGTGGCTGCTGCCAGTAAGCAAGATGGATGATGAAGATAAATCCAGCCAAAGGTTTGACTGGGAAACTAAAGGAAAAGCTTTAAAGGGATAGTTTAGTAATTTTGAAGTGGGGTTATATGAGGCACTTACGTATAGTCAGTCTATTACCCTCTGCAGGTGGCGATCAGTGGTGTCACTTTTAGGAGAACGGAGACAAAATCACTGCACCAAAAGTCAGCATTGTACTTCTGCAGACAGGGTCAGCAGAAAACAGTTTTTAGGTATTTTCTGTTGAATTGTACGCTAAATGTAGGATTTTTTCACCACTTTAGTTTGCCACCAGACAGCCCTTTCTCTTGCTACAGTCTGAGCTAGGGAGGGGTACCGAGCTGCTGTATTGAACGGGCCCCTGGGCTACATTATTCAAGACCGCAGTATCAATAAGCTCCAATCTTAACGGTTCTGCTATCGGTACTGGAGTGTTTGCATTTTTTTTTTTTTCTCCGCTAGATAAATGTTATCTTGCACATTTATCTCACCAACTCCATCAAATATCGGTCTGTGTAAGACACATTTTCGCTATTCTCACAGAAGACGAGAGATTTGTCTCTCTCTCAGCAGCTCACCCTGCCTGTCCGCTGTTTGTGTGAGCGAAGTGCAGGGGGCTCGTAGCCTACCTTTAGATAAATAACGATGTTGGTGAGAACCAAACGGTAAAAAAACACTGCTGTTTCTTTTTCTTTAAATAATTACTTATTTTTTATCTGTTTTACATTTCAAGTTGGAAAAATGTAAAAAGTAAAATGTTTTGTTAAAAAACAATGTTGTTACATAATGAGAAACTAAAGCAATTTACGTTCTTAATTTGTTCAAGTTTTTTTTCTTCCTCAAAAAAGTATCAATAAGAGTACCGATAAGCAGTATCGGTAAGAGTAGTTGTACCGTTAAAATCTTAACGATACCCATCCCTACTCTGAGCAAAACAGCTGATTTTGCAAAGTGACTGAAGCTTACCGGCTTAGTAATATATGGAGGGACTATGGCTGAAAATATGTAGTGCCAAAAAAAAAAAAAGAAAAGTTGTCTGGCAGCAAACTTAAGTGGTGAAAAAATCCTAAATTTTGCATACAATTAAAAGGATATTGATTCTTAGATAAGTATTTATATATGTGGCTAAAAACTGTTTTTCTGCTGACCCCATCTGCAACAGTACAATGCTTACTTCCGGTGCAGTGATTTCTCTTAAAAGTAACACGGCTGATCGCCATCTGCAGAAGGAAATAGACTGACTCTACATGAGTACCTAATACAACCCCACTTAAAAAATGCTGAACTATCCCTTTTTGGGGGTTAAAAGTCATTTTTCTTTTCAGCTAGACTGTTATGCTTTATTTTAACCTCTGTGATAAATACATTGCATTTGAATCCAGTACAGAAGTGGCAGACTCCGCCAGTAGCAGTGATCATAATCAAACACAGAGGTAATTACAGAATGTAAAAACAATGACACACATGCAAATACTGAACACTCTGTCAGTGAATACTATCATAGAATGAAAACCTTAAAAGTTTTTCCACATTGTATTCAAATTATTAGTCAGAACTCTAAAGTTCAGTTATATGTGTCATTAAATAAATTGTATTATGATCACTGTTGTCTTTTTTTAGGCCAATTGTCTCTCAAGCTTCCTCTGTTTGTATTTAAATCAATTCTGTTCAGAATTATTGGATGAAGCAGTGTTTTCTTTGCCCTCTGTGTATCACTGTGTCTCTGTAGATTGCACACATGACAAAGAGTGAGTTGCACCTCCCGGACACGGCCTTCGTAGGTCCCGGCCTCCTCTTCCTCAACCAGTACTTCAACAGCTTCATTGATGAGCACATAGTTCTCTGGATCGCAATGGTAAGTGTTTCTTCTTTTTTAAAGGAAAGACTTAATGTTGCAGTCTTGCACCTTTTTGACTACTCATCTCCACACAACATACACAAATCGCAGCCTCGTTTCAAGCTGGGTATCGCCACTGATCTCCTGATGTTCCCAATTCAATCAACTCCCAGTTTGATGCGATTAATTCAAGATCGGTTAGAGATATTCAACTTACAATACCAATTTTTCTTGGACATGAAGGAAATGTTTATTGTTCAAATATAACAATTCTACTACCTGGTGAAGTATAATCGGTCACTTCTGTTGGATTGTTATCAGTAAAACTGTGGATGTTTTTGAGAGATTTGCCCGTTCAGTTAAGTTTACACATCTAAATACACCTTTTGTGATGTCAAATGCTCTTTAAGGTGGCTCGCTGACTCAACATGAAGCAATAATCTCTTTTTTCTTTGCACACCTCACTCCATTATATTTTAACGGCAGCTTAACTGAACCAGGTGTGGAGGTGTGCTGTGAAAACTTGCAGGTGAGCTTTGCTGACTGACAAGAAAAACCGCCAAGCCTGTGTACACGTAAGCACAGCGGTTGATCCATCTAATCAGAGCCTCACTCCAGCTTTAGTCCAAGGTTTAGTTCACAGTTCCTTTTTCGACAGATGAGACGACTTTGGACCAGCCCTCATGAGACACCAGTGACACGTGTTATCTTGCTTCTAACCAGGCTTTAATAACGAGGAGCTTTGATAAGAAAGGATATGAAACATGGGTGGTGCTACAGTAAAGCTGTTATTATAATAAACACTGTGGGATTGGTATTACAATCCCTCATCATTTTGAGGGACTGTAATAACAAGTCCAACTGGTTAAACTACTTTATGGTTCTATATTAATGTTTCTTTTACTTGTCCATGTCAGGCAGATCAGAAATCTACTCAACTTTTATTTGCAGTTGTTATATAACAACAAAGATTAAATTTTATTGCCATGTAAAGCAAGGTTAAAGCTAGGTTGATTCTTTTTCTGGCACTCTAGCATCATTTTTGGGAAAATGACGTTCCTTTTAAAATGACTCTTGTCCTCAGACTTCCGTCAAAGTGCGCAATAAATAGTTGGAGTTTCATGCAGATCCCTTAATAAAACCAACAAAACTCCTGTTTCCAGGATTATTGAATTTTTGCCTGCACTTCAGAAATCCGCCACCATTTTCTCGCAAGTGCCCTATCTTTACTGTACTTGTGCAACGCTAACATAGACAATGCAGTAACAGAATCTGTGTACATATCTAACCAGCACTGCCTTGTTTTACAGCTAGATCTAAATCTGAGAGAGCAAGAGAGAGTGCAGTGACTGATCTTTCATATTCATTAGTTGAATATCATCATTCAATCTGGGTTGGGCAGCATCTTTGGTGTCATTGGGCAAAAACTCCATAATGACCTTTCAGCATATTGTAATTCAGGTGGTCTGAAAGGACACTAGACTTTGACCCCTCTGTTTGGCTCTGGATTCAGGCTTTAGAAAATGAAGACTGTGACGGGCACCTCTGAGTCATTTCGGGTCATCTCTGAGAGTGTGTGTTCCTATTGGCTGTTGAAACAAGTGACATGCTTTATGTTCTAACACTGGCCTCTGGTGACTTGACAAGCTGAGCTGAAGGCGACGCCGTCAGCCGGCTTGAGTCGAGCTGAGACGGACCAGTTTACACTGCTGCAACTTTCCCTGCAACCATGTCGTCTCATCGTGAATCTTTGGTGTAAACTGGCCTTAAAAGAGAGAGTGACAACAAACGACATAAAACACGAGCCGAAACAAGGAGGGGAGGGCGCAGCAGAGTTGCTTCCTAGAAATCTCGTGCTACAGCTGGCTTGATTTCCAGACATTGCCTACCTCATCTTTAAGGCAGCTGTACTACTGTATGTGATTTTTATCCAGGCTTTGATGTTTAATCCTCTCCGTCTCTCGTTAGGTCTTCTCTCTTCTGGATCTAACACGCTACTGCACGGGCGTGTGCCTCCAGATCGCTGCCTACCTGCGCATCCAAGTCTTTAGCATCACACCGCCGAGCAACGCCCACCGCGACTGACGGCTTGCCCGGCGGGAGGAGGCGGGGGGAGAGGCGGATCTCTCCCCGCTCCTGAAAGCAGATGACCACGACAACGAGGACACAAGTTCGACCCCGAGCCACTGCAGCCTTGACAAAGTGACCACTTCTGATTAAAACTGCCTCTCCAACCAGAGGGAAAAATAAAACCAACTGACACTACAAACCAAAAAGAAGGAAAAAAATAATAATTTTTTTTAAAGCATGGATCTGTTGAAGGAAATGTGCCCAGAGTCTTTCTTGGGATTCATAATTGGCTGTTTTAGCCAATAAGTAACATCAGTGCCTGTTTTTGAAACTGTAAAGTTAAGATTTTTACACCAGAAAGGCACTTTTTACACATCCTGCTTACTCAACTCAAATACCAAAATGTATCCTGTCTTTAACAGGTATTTTAATACTTGGGCAAATATCAAAGCATTTTATCTGCTTTAAAATAACAGACCTGTGTCCAATGTGTGGGATTGTCACATATTTAAGGCATAAGTATACGTCAGTCCTAGCTGCTCGATAAGGTAAATCTTCCTGATGTTTGCCCAAAGTAAATGAATTACCTGTTGAAAGTTTTCCAAATTATTTGTTTTATTTATTAAATGAATGTGACTCAATCTGACACTAATCGAGCGTTTGAAAATAGAGATTACATTTTTTAAAATCACCTTTAAAATATCAGAATGAAGTTTTGCAGTGTGGACTGGCAGGTTGTCAAGGTGGAGGGGTACTGGTCTGTGTTAGTGCTGAAAACTACGACAGGTTATCTATAAGGCTTCTCATACAAACACCTTTTTATTAATATTTTTATTCCTTGTTACTCATTTTATCCTACAGTCCTAAAAATAAAAAAAACACCTCGGCATCGGCCTTTCGAGCGCCATCGACTGATGAAGCATTAACACACGACTCGTTCTGCTTTCTGTTCTTCTCCCTAAAGGGCTAATAATTAATTATGTGTGATTGTACAGAATTCAACTTGAGACGCCTTAAATGTTTTTGTTGTAATTACTTGTGAATATTTAAAACAGCTTTGTACGTTCTGTTTTCCACTGAAGTATCTTACCAGATGCAACAACAGTAATATTAGGTAAAATGGTACTGGAAGGTGTTTTTTTTAAAACTATACACTCATTAAGTTTATTGACTTGTACAAATGTATATTATATTTGGATGAGTGGTTCATTTGTTTTTTTCAAGATTTGTCGGATTAGCAGTAATTTTGTAATAATTGATTGCTACTAATCAGTTGTTATCTGACTAACTCATCATTCAGGCTTATTTGGATCAAAAGGGATATTTCTGTCAGTAAACAAATTAAGGGTATTCATTCAGTTGTACGCTCCTGCAGACTTATGGACATTGAAGAGAGGCTTGTACTAAAAAGATAGTTTTGCATAATTTACAACGGACTTTTTAACTATGCATTGAAATGTACAACCTTGATTTAAATACCATGTTGCACTGTCCAATAATACACTATAACACCTTTCTACTAACAGATATGAGTGGAAAAGATTGTAATAAAGAAAATATTTTTCTTGTGATTCCTTGTCAGTGTCTGTGGTTAAGGTATGCGCAATGTGTAATTTCTACCACTAGAGGTCTCTCTTTCAAAGCAATTAAAAAGGAAGACAGTTAAGTAGTGTTGGTTGCATTTAAAATTTTGTATTTTATTAGATCGTCAATCACAGATGAGAATCTACCTGAATGTCTCAGGTAAAATGCTTATAAACAAGGTGATGACTTAAAATTTTTTATTTGCATTTAATTACGTTTGCAAGACTTAACTCCTCAGCCTCTCACTGAAGTTACCCCGGAGGTTAGCAACAGAGAAGAAAACTACATATTTCTCTGGGTTTGAACGCTGTTTGAGGCATTAAGGACAACTTAAGAACAAAACTCAGAAACAAGTGTTTCCTTTAATTATTTTTTT
>JAPXVT010000016.1:18531356-18541780 GCA_029823135.1 Acanthurus reversus | reverse complement strand
TGTTTTACAGGTGGTCTTTCCAGTGGAATATGGGCCACAATATGATGCTGCTCTGCATGTATTATTGTGGGAGCTGCTCTCAAAACTGGTAAAGCTGTTTCCAGTACCAGACTTAAAGCAGGTATCCAATCTCTCCATCTGGATGTCACACCTTGTTTGACTTCTGCAAAACATGTGACACAGCCTTAATAACAACTGCACTGTGGTTACAGACTGCATCCTGGCTCGGCTGTGCTCCTCCTGTGTTGGAGGAATGTGTCCAGTCCTCACCTGAAGAGCTGAATGTAATCGTCCAGCACTACAAAAGTATAGGACTACTGAAAATGCCTTGTGAGTCAAGCTGAAACGATAAGCAACAATTTTGATGATGAATTAATCTTTAGAGTTAATTATCGAGACATACTCTTCTTTCAGATTCTTAAAGGTAGAGTCAGTAGCATTGTTTGTTGCGGCTTGTAAACACAACATTCAAATTTTTGCCCCTCCTCCAGGCCTCAGTGCTTTAGCAAGCTAGCACAAGCTAACCGCCGGTGCTTGTCACCTACCTGTCTGTGGGAAAGCAGGCCAACTCCAAGTCGCTCTTCATCTCCAGCTTCTCCTTCAGTGTTATAAGTCTATTTTTTGTTTTTTAAAGGGATATGTTACTGACTCTACCTTTAAATGTAAAGATTTACTGTTTTTCTCTTTGTTATGTCATTCAGACTGGGTAAAAGTACCTTAAAAGTATTTTTGTTTAACCAGTGACCTCTTGTCTTTTCTTACAGCTGGCCCATCATCCACCATTGGCGGTTGCATCATGTCTGCTTTATCCATTCCTCCCTCGCAGACGAGAAACGTTTCTGTCGGACTGGAATCAATCCACAACTATGCTAATGTTCCAAACCCTGTTGCTTTTGTTGGAAATGACCAGTACAGAGTCGTGGCCGTCTATACTGAAGTTGAAGCGTCTGAAGTACACGAAGAAATAATGGAGTCAGATGAAGTGCAAGATCAAACTGATTTCTATAAAGAAGAAATAGTGGCTGTTAGTGTCGATAATGTGGGTCATAAGGAGGCTAACAGCCTGATGACGGAAGAAAAGAGTGAAACTGTTGATGTTGCTAAAGCTCTGGAGACCCTGACAAAAACCTTTGCACTGAGGAAGGAGACCCTCAGTCAAGATGTACTGACAGGAAAGAATAATGATTTATGCCTAAATGATGAGCTTGGGTCAGAAAATGCACCAGATGAAGGAAAAATACATGAGGGACATAAAACCAGCGACCAAACTGAAGAGAACATTGAAAACACTGTTGAAGAGGTGCAGGAGGATTTCCTGCCTGCAGACAAAGAGAGTAATTCGAACTTTTGTGTAGACCCGACAAATAACCATGAACCCCTTTCTGTCCATGATGACATGGCAGATGTCTCTGGTGAAGATCCGGTCTCTGAAACACAACAGTCTCCCTGTTCAGTGAATGTGCGACGATCCACTCGTCTACAAATGAAGACCCCACATAGTTGGCGGGAGACGTGTAAAACCATGAGGTCATCCACTGAAATCAATGAAGAACCAAAAACGTACAAAAATCACTTACACTGTAATAATTTAAATGTTTCCTCTTTTGAGATGCTGTCAGTTTATTCGAGTTCAGTTTCAGTTGCACTTTTTGTGGTCACAAGATGTGTCAGTTTTTCCGTCGAAAGATTTCTTTAATAAGTTATTGAGAAACACTGAATTACCTTGAAGCTGAAAGTCAGACGAGAATATCTATACTATCTACACAACTGTATGCTGAATGTTATGCTACAGCTAGCATCCTATTAGCTTAGCTTTACACAAAGGCTGAATCCAAACGTCTGGACTTAACTGCTCTTGCAGACTGACAGACTTTGCAGGCATGTTCCTGCGAAGTCTGCCACTACTGATATCTGTCCAAATCCACAATTCATCCAGTCCACAAGGGCTCTCAAGCGGACTTTCCGCAGACTTCCAGAGAGTCTGCCTTGGTTGCAGACTTCACTTGCAAAATTACTTAACAATTCATTGCAATATGGAAAAACAAAACAAAATTAACTGATAAAGAATTGCAAAATAATTGAAATATGTATGCAAGAAATAATATTAAACCACATCATGATAAAGAAATATGTAAAAATATTTGCTAAAACAATAAGAGCAAGTGCTGCAGCGATCACTGTGCACATGCCTGTAGTTTCTTTGAGCGTTTCCACTGCAGCGAGTGACACAGGCAAAGGCCTGTCTGTTCAGGCTTATGAAGCCCTGCAGTCATCCGGTCTCAGACTTGAGGTGATGACGGTGAATACGTTATGTGCGTACAACTGTAGTCCACGAGGGCTCAGTCAGCAAGTCTAGAGGATGGAGGTTTGAATTCAGCCAAAGACTGGAAACCGGGAAATAGCCAAGCCAGAAATTAAAAATCTCCCAGCCAATACCCAGTTCACCAGCTAAGTTTGGTTTTGGTTCTTTTGTACCTATTGAATAAACAAAACATAAAAAATTAGAGTAAATAAATGTCGATTTGTGCCCATTAGAGTTGCTGGTAAGCAGATTTTGTTACCTTTGTGCAGAACCAGGCTAACTGTTTCCCCCTGTTTTCAGTCTTTGTGCTAAGCTAAGCTAACTGACTGCTGGCTCCAGCATGTCAAACAGTTTGTTCAGAAGTTATATTAATAGGGACCTATTGCTTTCTATTAAGATTTCTTTAGATAAGTTACAGAGATAATGTACCATGCAACCTGTCTGGATTAATTTCCTAATAGTTACTGGAACATTTTACATACCATTTACCCAAACACAGTTATTTAAAAATAATGAGTTTTCTTCATGTGAATATTTAACAAATGCATTTATTTCACCAGGAGCAGGACGGATGTCTCAGTTGCCCCCTGTGTTATAGCCATCAGAGGAATCGACAAAGGTGATATTTTAACATGTGGGAGAGAAACATATTAAACCTTTTTGACTAAATTAACATATTTACTCGTAACTTTGTCTTTTTCTGTTTGTAGGTGATTCGGATGAGATGACATCGATCATCTTCACCTGCTCAAGATGTCCTTTCCATCACTCGGATGAAAACGCCCCTCCTCACTTCCACATGCAGAGTGTTCGCACTGAAGACAACAGGACTCTCTCTAGGGCCAAATTTACACCGACTCCCACCAGCACAGATGAAATTTTTACATCTATTCAGCTTTTTCCCAAAGGAAACACACAGCAGAGCAAAGCAGAGCAGCCTGGCGATCAAAGCAAAGGTGATGTGCCTCAGCCCAAAAGCAGACAGCAGGCCCTCACTTGTGAAACGTGTGGAAAGAAGTTCACCCGGACGTCAGACGTCAGGAGACATCAGCTCACTCACACTGGAGAGAGACCTTTTCATTGTTCGCAGTGTGACCGCACCTTCCAGCACTCGTGGGATCTGTCCAAACATGAGAGCAAACATCACGGCGTGGCCATCTCTTTCTCCTGCCAGCTGTGTGGGAGCTCCTTCGCCAACCTCCGTGCTCTGACTGTCCACCATAAGAACTATCACTCGCAGGAGAGCCAGCTTCCTCAAATCTGCTCCATCTGCAGCCAGAGCTTCCCCACTTCCTCTGAGCTGATCAACCACAAGAAGGCTCACATAAGCACCAAGCGCTACATCTGCCAACAGTGCGGGGATGGCTTCGACTCCCTGCTCGCACGCTCCCAGCACCGACAGCTGCATCAGATGAAGCGTCAGTTTAAATGTCCACAATGTGAGAAGACGTTTACACGGAGATCTGATGTCAAGAGGCATCTATCCACCCACACAGGGGAGAGGCCTTTCCAGTGTGACCAGTGCAATAAACGCTTCTCGCTCCACTTCATGCTCATCAAACACCTCCGTGTTCACACAGGCGAGCGGCCTTTCCAGTGTTCCCACTGCCCCAAGAAGTTCACTCTGGTGTCTGTCCTTGCCAGGCATGAGAGGATGCACACCGGGGAGAAACCTTTCCTCTGCTCTCAGTGTGGGAAGAGCTTTTTGTCACAGGGAGAGCTTTTAAAACATCACAGGTCGCATGTGGACGACAGGCCCTACTCCTGCCCTCAGTGTGACAAACGCTTCAAGAGCAAGAAAACACAGCAGGAACATATTGTCTCCCACACCGGTGCTCGCCCGTACCCCTGCACCTACTGTGGGAAGGGCTTTACCAAACCGTACGCGCTGACCCGACACAATCTCATTCACACGGGAGAGAGGCCGTTCCCATGTGGACACTGCGAGAAGTCGTTCCTCACCCTCAGTGAGGCTCAGCTGCACGAGCGTGTTCACACGGGGGAGAGGCCGTATCCCTGCAACATCTGCGAGCTCAAGTTCAAGAGTTCGTCCGAACTGGCGCGACACAAGCGCAGCCATTCAGGACTGAAGCCACTGAGGCCGTTCTGTGAGAAGTGCACGAAGACATTCACATCCAAAGCTAAGCTGAAGAAACACATGGAGGCACACAGGAAAGAGGGAGAAGCAGGAGAGAATGTGGAATGTGTAAAGCTTGAAGAATCAAATGGTTAAATGAATCATAGGGACAGCCTTAGTGGTCAAATTGGTAAGATTGTGAAAAAGAGTGTAAATAGTTTCAGAATGCTTGAGGTCAGATATTTAGCTTTATGAAATTGAATGAGTTCTGATTAGATGAGAATATATGTTAGAAATGTGTGTTCACAGCTACATGTGTCTTTTATAGTGATTTTACTATCAAGGGTTCAGCCTGTGAGTAAATAAGGGGGAAAAAAAGAAAAGGATTTTTATATTGTTACACAAAAATCACTGCGATGTATCATTGTTTTATTCTTGCACAAAGGACAATTATGTTCCAAACACCCAAAATAGTTTGAGATCACAAGCAAACAGGATATCTCATTAAACACATTTTCAGTCCATGTTCTGCCTGTTTCTTTCTCCATACAGTAATACTGTGCATCAGTGGCGTGCGGAGAATATTAAAAAGAAAATAGGAAGAATACCTAACATGAGAGGTAGAATGGAAATTTTTAAGAAAGGGGAAAATTTAAAAACAGTATTTTTATGAAGCCCAGGATATACTGGGGCATTCTGCTGACAACTCTAAAAAGTCCTTAAGATTTCAGATTTAATGGCTGTGATATCAAGCTGTGGATATTGTTTAGCAAACAGCAATAAAGTCAGTAGTTACACTAGAAAGGTCACTGGTGGTAGGGCACACATTAAAGCTGAAATCTGTGAAATATAATCTGATACCATGCAATAAATGCTACCTCAGTACCTCTGTGAAGTGTATAATTTCCAGTTTTTGCTGAGACAATCATTTTGGCAGTGTTGGATTGTGGATAATGTTTGCCAGCCTGAGGTCATTGCAACCCACTAAGGGGTCCCAAGTTCAAACCACAGGGGGTCACTGGGTAATTAAGCATACAGATCAAAGAAAAAAAAACTATGCTGCGCTATTCACTCTTTGCTTTTTTCCACCACAGCCACCATGAGGTTGATGTCGTTGGTTTAAGTTAAATGTCCGAACAGGTATTGGGTTGATTGCTCTGAACTTTGCAACCGCAGTCCATGCCCCCCCAGGGATTATTATAGAATAACAGGTTTTTCTCTCACTTTTCCTCAAGCACCATCATCAAGTAAAGCCTTTTAACTTGTCCAAGATTTATTTAGTGTCAAAATACCTGCAGAACTTGATGGAATTCCCCTCAATTTAAGCTGTGCTTTGTATTTGGTGATTATCAGCAAGAAAAGTTAGCATGTTAACATGCTGAACATCAGCATGTTTGCGTGCTAACATTAGCATTTACCTCAAAGCATCATTATATAACATACAGCATACAGGCTCAGTCTTGATTTCAGACCTGTTAAAAGTTTTCAAATACAAGTCTAAGAAGGGAAAATTACTAGTGCGTAAAAAGTAGGTCTAATAACCAATTATTTGGTCAAACTGTTCACAACATATACTGAAGGTAAATGCGACCCGTTACAGGGGAGTTTCACATAGATGTTCCAAGGATCAAAATCCAAAAAAGCTTTGAAAAACTACTTAAAGGTGTTCCCTGTGTTGCTTTTACCATCTGTGTCAAATGGGCGATTCTGCAGCCACGCAAATGGAGGAGTGGTTTCCCCCACACATTCTCCTCACGGCTGTGTTGAAATCTCATCCTGCATGTCAGGTGATGTATTTCCTTCATTTCTGTCCAGAGCACACATAAAACTTGATGAGGTGATGTTTATTGAGCGATGATTAATTATAAACACCATAAACATAACCTCATTTCCTCTACAGACCCATGTTGTGTTGTTCAAGCACAGGAGAAAGATGCTGCAGTCTTTCTTGCATAGCTAAGAGTTTAGTAATCAAAACCAAGTTAATTTAGGCATCTAAAGCAGTGGTATAAACACCACCTCCCAACTGCCAAACCACCTGGTACTCCCCTCTGTCCTCATGTCACTATTATACTTGTCTAATAAAAAAGAGCCATTTGACTGTGTTTAATTAACTGAGAGGCTTTAATTAGCTCAGACCAGGTGGAGGGTTGATGGGAGGGAAACAGATGCCGGGCAGGAATCACCAGGATAAAACTGGCTTCAACATTAAACAGGGGACCGACAAAGTGTCATTACAGTGCCGTCCAAAGGGAGGCTTTTCAGTGCTTTGAAATTGGTTTCCTATTTTAAACCTTGAATGTGTTTTTAAATTTATTTTAAGTAGTGTCATGTTAAATTTAGACTACCTTATAACCTCTTAAAAGTTCCCCATAGGCACTTTAATATCCAGTGATTAAAAATCTAGAAATGTGCCCAAACTCCATGCTATACACAAAGGAAATATCACATTTACCAAACAAATTTGTGAATGTGATACTACTTATAATAAGGCAATAATAAGGGTGCGTAACAAAAATTCAAGTTCTCATCGAACATATGTACTATAAAAACATTGACTTTCGACTGGCATAGACTGACAATGTTCCAGAAAGTGAGTGAGACTAGCTTATATTTTCATTAGTCAATATATTATGAGTGTTTAAAATGGGGAGGGTTTGTAGATTTAAAAAGACATCACATGCACTTCATAAACATTCGGCAACTTTTTCTCCAGTTCTTCTGTTCCACAAATGGACTGTTGTTAAACTCAAAGGGATGTCTCCTCCACACCGAGAGAGGGTGTGCATGTGTGGATTTAAGGTCTCTCGCCTGCAGACACCTCTTGTCTTGGCCAGAGTGAGGGGCAGCAGAGAGCGAGCAGATGTGTGGATATGACCATCAGCGGAGGACTTTAAAGAGCTGGTGACCATGCAGGTGGAAAGAACGCCCAAAATAAACAAATAAATAGGGAAGACACAAGGAGGCTGCGGATGCAGATAACGGCACGACAAGACACCCATCAGTGTGATTTACTGTCCAGTTGGCGTTGGTGGTGTTGGTGGCGGATTAATAACCAGTCATAAAGTGGGGGGTTGCAGGAGGACGAGGGTGAAGGAGCTGATAGAGGAAAGAAGAGAGAGGAGGAGTGTGTGAAAGAGAGAGAGGGGAGTAGATAAAGCCGGAGGCAGGACCATGAGCTTTGCACTGCCCTACGGGTCGCTTTCAGCTCGACCGAGTCCCAGCAGACGAGCTTTGGACTGGGAGCACGAGCAGCTGGCTGTGCGACGACTCTCCTCTCCACGGGGTCTCAACCTGCTCACTCCACCGCCTCCTCCTCGTCGACTCTCAACAATCCCTGGCTACCTGCTGCCGCCCTACCAAGAGCCGGAGGAGCAGCTCCAGCAGCAGCAGCAGCGACTCTCCTTGTCCGTGTGCTCAGAGGCCTCCCTGGCGCCCCCTGCAGCTCCACCTGTGGGCATTGCCCCACCCTGCTGTCGCCCAGTGGGAGTCATGCATCTCCTGCGCCTGGGTCTCCTGGCCTTCAGTTGTCTCTTCTGGGCAGCCGGCTTGGCCATCTTCACCCTGGGTGTGTGGGCGCAGATTTCTCTGGCAGACTATATGCTGCTGTCTGCCAATCACTACCCCAACGCCCCGCTCATCCTTTTGGCCACAGGTGCTGCTGTCACTGCCTGGGGTTTCCTTGGTTGTTTGGGGGTGGCTGCAAACCTGCCCTGCGTGCTTAGGGCTTATGGGTTCTTCCAACTTGCCACCCTGATAGCTGGGTTGGCAGCCGGGCTCTCAGGCCTCTTTTATCGTGAAGACATTGCTGGAGGATTTCGCAGTGGCTTACAGCGAGCGGTGGCCGGCTACACAGAGGATGAAGGCCGTGCTGATGCATTAGACAGCCTCCAGAGGGCCCTAGAGTGTTGTGGAGCTGAAGGTTGGCGTGACTGGCTCACTTCGGATTGGGCTATCCAGCATATGACCTTCCTGCCCTCTGAGAACAGCACGTCTTTGTTGCTGCCAGATAGCTGCTGCGTGAGGCGCAAAGGCTGCAAGAATCGACCTCTTCTGTCAGATGATAGTGAAGGAGTGGTGGATGCAGGAATCCATCCACACGGCTGCTTCCGAAAAGTCTTCAGTCTGGTCAACGACAACGTCTTCCACATTGCCGCCACTGTGTTAGGATTGGCCTTCACACAGATTGGAGGCATTGCCCTAGCATGTCTGCTGGCCAACAAACTGGCTCCAAGACAACATCGACGCGTGGTGGCACATTAATGGTCCATTTTGAATATTAGGCAAACTTGACTAATATTTGACCAATTTGTAGATAATTAGCAATGGGGATGAACTTTGCCCTTAAAGACCGACAGAGTTGCAAAGTGGTGGGAGTAATTTCGGACATCCAAGTCTTGTTAATATCTGCACAGACGATGGCAGGTGGCAGGCATTAGGAGGCCTTCCAAGGCTTGGATTGGCATAAAAAGTCTTAGCAAATGCTTCATGAAATGTCTGTTTCTTTGACAAAACCATCAAAGGTACAAAATTATGCGCTCAAAAACATAGAGAGAGAAATCAGCTACAACTCCTGTTGAGCATTCCAGTGAGAAACATTGAATATGAGAGCCAGAGAGCTGAAGTTAAAGCTAACATTTGAATACATTCAGCATTTAAAATCAAATTCCTTCAATTTCTGTCAGTCTGGACGAATTT
This sequence comes from Acanthurus reversus, assembly GCA_029823135.1. NCBI lineage: Eukaryota > Metazoa > Chordata > Actinopteri > Acanthuriformes > Acanthuridae > Acanthurus > Acanthurus reversus. The sequence continues at coordinate 18,532,703 of JAPXVT010000016.1, read as the reverse complement.
AGCTACTATGGCATGGTGTGTAGCAAAAGACGAAATGATCTGAATTTGCATCTTTTAACGGCTTTCCTATGCATGTAGAGCCATCTTTCATATCAAACTAATGTGAAATATATGAATTCTCAGAAATATATGCTTGAGTAATTAATGCTGATGGTCAAAATACAAGCCTTTATTTATTGTTAAATTGTCCAAGAGAGACCTTTGTTTCAATGAGAAAAGTAACAAAAAACTTCACAGAGTAGAAACTGCTCACATTTTGCAACTCTCTTGCACTAGCTGTCTGCCTGACTTCATCTTCTGCGCAAGTTAAAAACACACCTCTTTGATTCAGAATGTGTGGGAGGAATGAGTTGGATTAGAGTTGTGTCCTTAAGTTAACCATCTGTCTGTTTTAGTGACCTGAAAAGAGAAAGTCTGGCATTGCAAATTCAGATGAGACCTGACCGGACAGCGAACTGTAAATCTCAAAAACTAGATGACATTGACTGATAAGACTGTGATCCCTGTTTTTGCAAAATGATTTGATGTCATTGGATAGAAGTAGTATGCTATGGGGAATGTATAAAAAATGTATTTTAAAATGGTTACGGAGGGTTAAGTTCCTCCTCCTTTAGGTATCTCAACACTAAACGCACAGGAATGCTCACCAGCAGTTTCCACTTCAGATGATTCAGTCTGGTTCTGTTCAGCAGATGTTCATGTGTAAATTTTTCCCATCACAAAGACGACACTGTGCTAGAATGGTGCTTGTGAAAATTGCTAAGTAATCTGTTGCTGTCTGTGGTATTTTGTGCTGTTTATATATGTGAAAGGCTGTGTTATTTCCACTGTGTTGAAGTGCTTTCGTAAGATGGCGTTTTTGTTCCTCAAATGCACCAAAAGTCAGATCACTTAAATGACAAATTAACCATTTTTGGTTATAAAAACAATAACATCAAAATCTAACTCTCAGCAAGAAAGCAAATTCCTCCCAAAATGTGCAGCTATTCCTTTGATGAACGTGAAATTGCTTTTTTTTTTTCCCATATGAAGTTCTTATTACATGTGTTTTAAGAGGATTATATTATATTCCTTCCCACCTCAACATCACACATATCACCTTTTCTATTCAGGAGGCTGTTTTATTGCTCTGGTAATTACAATGTCTGACATATATTCCATATTCAATGATGTATAATGTATTCTAACAATCACCAACAATGGGAACAAACGTAACTGAAACCATAAATTACATCTGTCAACATTAAACTAAAAATCTTTGCTTCATTATAGGTTATGACGTTGATTAGAGCTGGGAAAGGGAACGTCAAGGTCTGCTGCACTTGAATGTATTAAATGTATAAAGGC
>JAPXVT010000016.1:18377772-18390464 GCA_029823135.1 Acanthurus reversus | reverse complement strand
TTTCCATGTGTTTGTCAGCGAAAGTCCCCACAGAAAATGTCTGTATCCCCTCCTCCTATTTTTCTATGTGTAAATAGCTACTTAACATGTGCAGCACTTTTAAAGCTGGGGCACTGTAAATAGAAAAATTAGAACTGTGAGAGATGAAGAGTGAGGCTGACGAGTGGAGAGAGTGAGAAGAAGGAATATAGAGGCACATTAATGCTGCCTGACTACGTGTGTGTGTGTGTGTGTGTATGTGAGTTTCTAATCTACCATGTGTAATTTTTTCATGGATGAGCGTCGATCATATCTGCTGCTGCTCCATGCTTTACGCCTCTGTGGCGACTTCGGGGAATTCCCTGAGTAAATGTTCAAAAATGACTTAAATCAACTGACTTTTCTTACAGCACATGCTTTGGTACAGCACAAAAGACTTGAAAAGGACAGTTTGAAACTTGGTTCTCACTCAGCGGCCAACAGTAGATCCATCGGTCAGCATATGCAACTGTCACAACCTGTACTTCAGCTAGGCCCAGTTCATTTCAGTTTCTGTCGTTACAAAGGAAAAAAAAAGTTTTGGTTCCTGTGAACAACGTCAAAAACACAACTACTTCTCTGCACAAAAAAGGGGATCAAGACTTGAATGTCAGGTGGGATTTTGACATGATTGTATGTGAAGTTTTCTTTTTCCATGTTTTTCCTCCATTCATCACAGCCTTCCTCCTTGTCCTCCCCGTCTGAAACCTGATGGAGGAAGAAAATGACACAAAGTGATGAGTTGTACTTTGTCTGTTGAAGCTGCTGAAATGTTCATGAAAATAAAACGATATCTGCCTCGAGTGACGTCACTTGAGGCAGCTTATTTGATCGCTTTCTCCATAATGTGTCTGTGATTTTGTGCAACTTCTTTTGCACCACAAAAGTTTTATTTTCCAACATTTTCCAAATATGCTTTAAAACCGTCTCTGATGTGTGGAATCAGTGGAGTTCCCCTACAATTTCATTCAGTACCACAAAACATGGGGAGAAAATAATAAACACATAAGAAGAGCAAGTTAACAATAACATGCATTCCAGAGCAGTCCTTTGAGAGAATCCCACATGAACAGAGTTTAAATAAACAGATTTTCTAATGCTGTCTAAGAGAAAGATCTCACATCTGTTCCCTCTAGCCAGATGGATGCATGTATCTTAATAGAGTTACATAAAATTACAGATTAGTTATAAAAGCTGCACAAGCATTTTGATGTATTTTTCTTACACTTATCCCTGTTTTTCTGGGTGAAAGTCTTTAAAAGTGCTGAAAATTATGAGCCAAACGTTGCAAAATCTCACTAATACAGTTAGTATGTAGATACTTTAAATAAATCCTTCCAAGATTTACATCAGAGTGCTTTGTGTCTCGTTCAAAGCTTACAGCATGAGTTCATTTTCTGCAGCATTTGTACATTAATTGGAAACAATGTTGCCGATTGTTCTGTGATAAGTGGAGACCAGCAGCCTCTGTGGGCTCAAATGAGCTGCACTGAACCGTGCGTTTGGAGTATGTGCACATAAATGGTCATGACATTTTAGGGCTGGTGTGATGCAGTGAGTCATAGAAGGGCATTAAGTGTTTGAGTGTGTGTGTGTGTGTGTGTGAGGGAGAGAGAGAGAAAAGTTCTGCTCTGCTGCTGTTGACATGAAAGCCTGTTTATACACTGAAGCTTAATGTTTCTGTGATGAAAGCTACGTCACAGTGCAGGGAGGTTTATGTAAGCAAATCATGCATACATTCATTTATATACTGAGTTTGTGTGTGTGTGTGTGTGTGTGTGCAGGACAGTAAAGAGAATGAGGGAGCGTGCCTGCACCACGTCCAGCAGCATTGTGGGAAATATGATGAAAGCGAGAGGCATCAGGTTGTGTGTTGGCTCAGTGAAGAGTCCAGAATCTGCATCCAAACACCCGGCAGGGCTCAAACTGCCTGTTCACTGCTGGTTTTTATTTCTCTGCTGGAGCCTCCGTGCAAATATGGTGATCCTGTAACACTGTCGTAATTAAATTAATGATGGCTGAATTCCATTTAGCCTCTTCAGATTGAGAATCCTGATAAAAAAAAGCCCTTTTCACAGCGGACATTTTGACCTATAGTGGGAAAAACATGGGAATTACTAATAACATTAACAATGGTTCTGGTCTGTTCATGTGTCCCTGTGTGAGTCATGACAGTGTGACGGCTAACATGCACAATGCCAGAACCATGAGTCTTTGTTCTGTTTGTTCAGTCACTGCAAATTAAATATACATGAGAGTTTTGACAGTTTGTGCCAACATTTCTGTGTTTGATCTTTACAATTAATTAAATGTAGCCATTAAATTGTAAATAATCTCAAGATATCAGCATATTTTTGCCATAAATTACATAATTGTAAATATGATTGATTGTTTTCACACATTTTTGAGATTTTGCAGATTGAATTAATATTTGACTTATAGCAAACATAATCAATATTTGAACTAATTTAATATGTATTAATAATCATTATTAATTGCAACACATATTGATCAGATGCCTATTTTCCGTCTCTTAAATTGTTCTCTATGCTGCTCGATTTTCTCTATTTAAGAAGCATTATTATTTTATTAATCATAAATCTTCTTTTCAAACATTTTATTATCCTGTGGGTTCCATTTTTTAAATATAACTGCTGCTGAAATTATGAGCTGATGGGTGTTAGAGAGGAGAAAATGTATCAGCAAGAACTCTGATATTAGGTTTGTTGTTAAATGTGTTTTAAAAAGCCCCAAAATTTCAGGATCCAGCTTCTCAAATATGAATGTTTGCAGCTTTTCTGTTGTTAAGGTGAACTTCTCGATGTTTTGTCCGTTAGCATTAACTCTGAAAAACATGTATTCGCATTTCACACCACTTGTTGGCATGTTATAGATTAAACAAGAAAAGAAGAGTGACGTCAGACATCGGTTGTACGCGGAGCACTTGAAGGCAGCACGTCCAAATTGCAATTAAGCAGCAGAGTGAAGACATCAGGCAGGTCCCAGCATGCACCGGCGGCAGAGTGAGGAGGAGGGGGTGTGTCTGTTTCCCAGACTGTCAGTGGACAGATGAGAGCAAAGAATAATTGAAAAAAAAAAAATCCACCTTCTGCATTCATTTTCCATTCATACAAAAGCTGCTCCGACGTGACAGGGAGGCTATTTTGGGATCTCACCTGTTTTCAAACGCTTTCAGCTGCAGCTGCAGCTCATTGTGAGGGGGATTCACGCCCATCAAGGACGGGAATCTGCGCTTGTGCGGGTTTGTTTGAATAAGTGAATGAATGATTTGAAAGTGGCAACAACTGACGCAGCTGGAGAGAAAGAGTGTGACTTTTTTAAAGAGACTAACAAAGGCATCGCCTCCTGTTGGTGCTGTAGCATCATCATCCACGCCCAGACTGTACAGTAAGTCTGTAAGTCAAGTCAGACAGAATGAGAGCGGAAGAAGGCGGCTTTGCTTTTAAAGTAAAAGATTTGGTTTGCACAAGGAGCATCCAGAATCAGGGCTGTGTCTTAGCGTTATAATGTCCAAAAATACAACTTACTTTTCCACATGCATCCTTGTCAGTCGCCATATGTATATATACGTATGTGTGTGAGAATTTTGACAGAACAAATTAATAGGTGACATGAATGGGTCTGGTTTACCGGGTTGTAGCCCAGCTGTAAAGCACTACATTGCACAGAAAGACAGAAATTATCATTAGTTGGGAAGTTAAGTTTAGTTCAGGGTTTTGTCCAATGCTCAAAGCAGGTCTCAATTGAAAACATTTGCTTCAGTCTTCTATTCACAATTGTTTTGTTTTTGATTTTATCAGATATGACAGACTTGGATGATATGAACAATAGATTTAGTAAAAATAAATAGATAAATAATATATGAATAAATAATTTAAAAAATTATAAATAAGATACATTTCAAAAACAAGCCTTGCGGTTGGTCAGACCTGGAAAAAAAAAAATCAGTCTCTTTGTTGCACAATGGGTTTGACATCATCCAATCAAATGGTTCAAGTGCAAAATAGGTTTTACTTAGATTTTTAAATGAATGTTGAGAATCAAAGTAACTTCAGCAATAAGCTATTTGTGAATGACAAGGCAGCTTATTTGAATGTCAAATAGGCAACAGTAAGTAGTAAAATAGGACATAGGCCTATTAAAAACGATGGGGGAAAAAAACAAAACAAAGAGCAATATGAAAGACAGATATAATAACCATTAAATGTTCCTGCGACATTTTTTGTCACTTTTCACATCTGAGCTCGGTTAGTGTTGGTGACGTTGATTTAACACATCGGTGAAGGTGACTGAATGATTTTTTTTTCATTTATTTATTTATTTATTTTTTCATTTGGAAGATTATTATGAAGGCGCTTACAGGAAGTCACCAGCTTTGTCCCGGGTAACTTGATAACTGTATCTCACGCTACACCGATAGGCAGGAGGCACCGGCCAGTGCGGTAGGTCCGGGGTACGGAGGCGGCGTGTTGGCTACAGCGGGACTGGAGAGCTGCTTGTGGAGGCTTTCACCTCCAGTCTGCTGCCAGCTGGAGCTTCAGAGCAGCCAGGAGCATTTGTTCGGACCGTGGAGGAGTTTGCATTTGTCTTTTTTAAACAGGGTTACTCTTTACTCCACACTACGGGATTCGCTTCGGAGCACCCGGTTTCCCCCTGCTGCGCTTGACTGCACTGAGGTTACACCGGGGAACCGTGCACGTCAGCGGACTCACCACAAGTGGAGATTACGCAGCCGTGCGTGTGAATGCACAGAGGTTATAAAGGCACCAGGGGTGTCGTGCACGTCCAGCCCGCTCTGCAGCATCAATAAACCGTATACCACCGTGCAGAGCAGCGGCATGCAGTGAGAGGAAACCTTTCAGATGCTTTGCCACACTGGGCAGTGAAGGGGAGAAGGATATATGGGAGATTTGTTGGATTTTCTTCACCCCGTCGTTGTAAACTTGTTTCCGGGATGGGGAAGGAGCAGGAGCTGCTGGAAGCCGCCCGGACCGGGAACGTCGCCCTGGTGGAGAAATTGTTGAGTGGGAAGAAGGGGATACTGGGGTCAGGCTCCGGCTCCATCCCTCTGCCCAACCTACTGAGGTAAGAAGCCGCTCTAATCTCCTTCCCATGACCGCTGAAGTGTCTGGGGAGCCCCCGAGAGGAGTGGAGGAGATTCCCGAGGGGGTTCCCATGTTGCAAAATTAGGCATCATTTAACTTCATCATAGGTCAGTGCACTAGAAATGAAGCAAGAAACAACCACTCTGGTTTCAGCTCCACTCCTCCCAGCTGCAGTATTGGATGTGCAATAAGTATTTACAGTATTTACTCACATCTCAGCATCGTGTTTGTTTCAATTGCGTCCCTAAAATAGAAGCCTTGTAAAATGAGGTGTTTTTAAAGCTGTGTACAGGGTTGCAACTTGCAACATGCTGCATTTCACAGGAAAAGAAAACAGAAAAATAGGAAGTCTGTGATGCAAAGTCAAGAGAGTGGTGTGAAGCAAAGTGCATGTAAAGGCACTTAGAATTTCTGCAGGCTACAGGCAACAATATATGAGGCACAGACTGTGTCTCTGATGGGATCTATCATATCAGTGTGTGACTATAGATTAGTAATCCCCGGTCCTTGTTTGGGTTGCCAGTTTCGGTTTGAGTGATCAGTGCTCTGCAAGCACAAAAAGAACAGACAGTACCTTCAGCTTCAACGTCCCGGCAGCTGTCAAAATGTTGAGTTCTTGAACAAGAGTGTGACGCTTGAATGATGGATGTGTTTGTAATGACTCCAGTTTGTCCTGGAGTGTTTTCATGCTTGTTTTGTTTGCAAGGAGTAACAAAAGCCACCGTACCCTCCTGCCCTTATGTATGTACTTATTGCCTGTGATACTGCCACTTAAATGATCCTGTGGGGACATTTCTGTGGTGTTTGTGAGGCACTGTGTCTGTGTGCACATAATGCTCGGGAGGCCTGACGTGCAGAATGTTCAAGCTGGCTTCAGAACAGCTCAACATTTATGTGATTCTTTGCCAGAAGACAAACAATCTACAAACATGGATTTCCTAAAAAAGGTGATTTTTGAAATCAGTGGCATTAGTGCTTCCAGTTTCTTTTCAATACCAGGGATGTGTTGTTGTTTGTTTGTTATGCTGTCAGGCTAACAGGTGGCACAGTGCTTGATTTCTTTCAACATTATTTCATCACTTTGAACCTCTGATCCAGGAAATAGTTTGCATATAATAATAAAAAAAAATTCCCCAGTATTTTTTATATCTAGTGATGTGAGTGCAGTGTAGCAGTTCATGAAATGAGATCAAACTACTGTTGTGATAATAAATGTCAGAAATCTTTTCAGGAATTTGAGTTTACAAATGTACACTGGAGTTCAAAGGTACTTGTTGGGGGGAAGATTTATTTTCAACTACTCTGTTTTAGCAAATGAATAGTTTTGGTCGTTTTTCACGTAAAAATGTTAAACATTTGCTACTTCCAGCTCCTTAAAAACAAATATTTGGTGCTTTTCTTTGTCATTCATCATAGTCAGTGAAGCATCGTTAGGTTTGGGATTGTTGGTTGGATTAAGGCAGCTTTCAGAAGTTGTTTTTTTGAGCGCTGGGAAATTGTAATGAGAATTTTTTTGTTTTTATGAATTTTTTAGAATAAATGATAATTGGTTAATCCTGAAAGTAATCAGCAAACAATGAAATAGTTATTTGCAGCCCTGCTGGAGTTTAACAACCGACTCGAAGCCTCTTTTTTGTCTAAACTCAAACCACGAAAGCTTTAATCTGACTGCGAGAACAACTGCTGAGGTTATTATTGTCCCCCCTCCTCCCACCCCTGCAGCCTCGCCCTCTCTCTGCTGAGGACGAGGCTGAGCCAGGTGATTAGGAGATCAAAGGCGGGGGGCGTACAGGAAAAGCACCGCCTCGGGCTCTTGAGCAGAGCGTCTCACGACTGGGCTGAAGTCGCACGATGGGAGAAGGATGCCAGCTGCTCGCACACTAAGCCAGGGCTTCATAACCTGAGGTGTGGGGACTCCTGTTGGGTCATTAAAGGGCGAGACTTGAACTTTTAACATCTAGATTTAAGTTTAATTTCAGTATGTTTAAGTCGTTAGAGGTTGGCTCTGGAGTGTTAAAATACAGCTTCTGATTATAAGATTCAGCAAAAAGTGAAAGTTATAGGAGACTTTCAGGCAATTTTGCACCCATAGAGAAAAGTCAGCCACAGCAGCAAAGACAAATGCAGCTCTGCTTTCTGAGGGTTGATGGACTTTTCTGCAGCTTTGGTTGTTTGCTATAAAAACATTTAATGAAAAAGGAATGAAAAGTAAAATGTTACACCTGTCTGCAACAAGTAGTCAGGCACATGTTGCATTGCATTGTTTCCTTGTGTCTCATGACACCTGTGGTTTACAATGTGCTGAACATACCATTGCTTCATTATTTCCCATTCTTGCTGTTCTTCTTTTCTAAACATATTTTTTTTCCTTGCGATATTAGCCAACACAAAGCGTCAAAAACTGGCGTTCTCTGAACGGCAGCTTGAGGCTGCCTCTGCAAGAGAGTCAAGGCACACGGAGCCCCGATTTGAAAGCTACATTTTAAAGCAAATGTAAAATGCTAGCTTTCTGCTAGGTGTCATGCAGTCATTGATTGCAATGCATATCCTGCTCCACCCTCTTGTCCAAATATGGTCACGTCTGGCTCCAGAAAAACCAAGATGGCAACTGCCATAATGGCAAAATCAATGCTTCTGAACAGTACTCAACAAGCCAATGGGCATCATCACAGTGGCTCAGCTCAGTTCCCTATTTGTTACACTGTATACTGTCCCAACTCCATACTGCATACTTATGTATACAGTCTTTTATTCTAATGTCATATTATCATATTATCGTCTTTTTGAAGCAATGCTAGAAGCTTTGAGGATGGCAATGGTCCAACACTGAGTTTCAGACTGAAATGTCTAAACAACCAGTAGACAGATCATAGATGGGGTCATCAGATTATGTGCATTAATGGTTCCCAGAGAATGAGTCCTAATGACTTCCTAATGATCCTCCTTCTTTTCCTGTAAAGTGGCCATAAGGTTGACATTTGCGGTTTTGAGTCATCCCACCCACTTGATGGATTGTCTTTAAATTGGCTACAGACATTCATGTCTCCCAGAAGATGAATTATAGTAAGTTTAACAATTTCTTGAATTTTCCTCTAATGTCATCATCTGGATTTTAGTTTGCCAAGTGATATTTTTACATTTTAATCACCCTCAGCTGAACTTTGTGTTTTGTGTTTATTAGCAAACAACAGCATGCTAACATACTGACCTAAGATAGAGAACATGGTACATTGCCTGCTAAAGATCAGTGTTAGCACTGTGAATTGTGAATGTGTTATGTTATTGTCAGCAATTAGCTAAAAAGCATTGCTGTACTATAGCATGGCCTAGTATTCCTAGTCTTTTTTAAAATGGATTTATTTTCATTATTTGTCATTCTTTGAGCTGGAGTTGCGTTAGTAACCACAGAGAGCAGTTTCACATAACAACCACATACTGGAAACTTTGTGGCGCATTCAGAGACTTATTCATTTGTTGCCATATGACTCGTGTCACCATAAAAGTAAAATATCAAGTGTTTTTATTATGTTAAGTGTGCTACTTGGATATATATAATGTTTGTCTGATGAAGATTGTGTGTCATTCAATTTGAGTCAATGAAAGGGACTTAACCATTAAACATTGTTGCACAGTGTGTTTGCTCTGCTTTACTGGGGGCTTGTAATTATTTACAGAACACTGGTTTAATCTGAAGAGAATGTTGAAAGAAATGCGCTTTTATATGGATATCTACTGTAGTTAAAAACAAAGTAGCAGCAGTTTTTTAGGGATTCAAAACAGATCACAATTCTAAAACATACAGTGACATAGACAGTGAATTTAAGCCAAAAAATCCCCTGCTGATTATGACATTATGTTTTTGTCATTTAGCTACTTCTACTGTGCTACACACATTTGGCTTTTATTGTGTCAAGACAGCGACACATGAGGAGATGTCTGTCTGCACATCTGTTGTGTGTTCATGTGTGTGACCAGTTGTGCCGCACACCTCCAAGCAGAGAGCTTTGTACTTTAGCAGATGAGTAAGTGAGCAGAGAGGTCACAGCGGAGGAGTGTGAGCGGGCTAACGTTAGGGGAATGATCTCCGGGAATCAATGCATACTTTCCCATCTTAAGGCCTCTGAGCCATTCACAGCATTCCTAAGTCATGAGGTTCCTCTTTTTCTGTGAAAGAATCACACTAAACCGCCAAGTGGGACAGGAACACGGACACACGCACACACACCCATGCTTAAGCAGAGAGTAGAGGAGAGGATCCTGCAGTTTCGTGGTGTGCAGTGCACACAAGCACACACGTGCACAGTGGAAAATCAATACTGGATGATCTCATTGCTGTTTAATGGGTCATATTAGCTTGTAGATGACCTGCATTGTACATGGTGACTGTGTGTTTGTAGGTCTCTGTGCTGGAGAACAATCTCAAGCACTTTGACAGAATTGAGTGTCTGGGAATATTTTGCTTCATTTTGGCATATATTGTTGGGCAAATGTACATGATACAGTATGAAACTGGAATAAATCTAGCAGCAGAAATTTTGCTTGATAGGAGGGAACACTTCCTGTAGCATATATAATGTGTAACATAAACTGGGATCAAAGAGCAGAAGCGTCTTTCTAGAGTGTTCCCATTGATAAAAACAAAATCTGAGAAGAGCCAGAGATCCTCATGTCTTCACGAACAGTAGCCCGAGGAGATATAATGCACTGCATCTGAACACACATGCTGTGTTTTGTGCAATTAGTGATATTTCCGTCCTGCATTGTCCAAGCTGGAAGTCTGCAGAATAAAATGGTAATTAGTATATTTTCCATGATCCACTGTTGATGTTAAATGCTCTGTTGGACTTGATGAGAGTACATAACCAATTTAGCAGCAGTAACTCCGGTTGAGGCATTTCACAGTTTTTATAATGTTACTTTATATGAATGCACAGATTTTTGCACCTTTTTCTCTTGCAGTACCGAATCCAAAACCTTATCTTATGTTGTCCTGCTGATACTGATACTTTTTTCCCCAAGTATAAAATCTGTTTTCCTGTGTTTACTGCAATTCATTGTGATTAGATGGAACTTTTAGAAGAAACAGTGAAATTTTGACAGTGAGGGAGAATCTGACAGGGATTGGTCACATCGGGCCTTAAATCATCTGTGCTGTAACTGACACAGTACATCTCTGACTTTAACAATATTTCTGATATATTTCTGCTTTTCCCACCAATGTGTGTCTTTCATAACTTCAACAAATTTTGACATGTCCCGGAAGTTTGCAGACAGATATTACAGCAATTAAAAGGAAATTTACAAAACTCAACCCAAACTTGAGAGGCTGGGAAAATGGATGCTGGGATTTAGGGGAGGTTGGTATCGCAGTCTGTTTAAATATCTCCAGCAAAACCTGGTTGCCGCGAAAAATGTTTGCAGTTTATATTTTTAGGAACCATGAATGCATAAATTTGTATATTTCATGTGTATCAGATCAAAATTTTACCTTGAAAAGACGGCTACCAAGCAGAGGACAAGTGTTTGAGACCTCAACAAGGTCAACAGTAAATAAAACAATAAAACAATAAAATTCAAGATGTTTTACAGGGGAGTTGTTGCAACCAAAACTGGTTTTCTTTAACAAGCGCATGAAAGAATTTTTAAGCTTCTTGTGTTAACAACTGGATGTTTTTAAGGCAATGACATGAGAGTTTCCAATCATATTTCTAGTAATAAAAATCATTTTAAGTCAAAACATGATCTTTTCCTAAACAAGTGGCTTTAGTGCCTAAACCAAACCAGACCTTAACCACAGAATTGTAAATTTTCCCATGTAAAATACGGAGGGAAGGTTAAAAATATCTGTGGTTTGTGAAAACATAGAATGTAAACATTAATTCCTACCAATATGGATGCAAAGCCAAATCTTAATATTTACAGTGAAGAAACATGATGACAGTTTATGATCATACATGCTGTAACGTGTGCTAAGGAAATGTGCATGTGCTTTGACAACATGCTGACTGAAAGCTGAGAGAGAATGACTCATGATACAGCAGATGGAGGCTGATCCCTCCTCACTCTCACACTCGCTCAATATTGTTTTGGGGAAAGCCCATCTTGTTATTTTGGTTGTGTGTGTGTAGCTAGGTGTGTTTACCTCCCTCCTCCTTCGCAAACAAACAACCTTAGAGTGGAGTAAAGTGACTCCCAGAGGAGACACACACTAACACACACTCGTGTATGGACTCTTAATTGTCATCCTCACAGGCGTTCTGCCCTGCCTTTATTTTCAGATGTCTTCCCTTGTTTATGTCGGAGTCTTTAAGAGATGCTCTAGCTTTGCAGCTCACAGCATGAGGTGTGTGTATGTGATGTGTGTGTGACAGATTTCAGCGTCATCCACTGTGGAGAAAGAGCGAACAAGAAACCCGCAAACCTCTGGTCCTTTTTCTCAACATTTAAGCTCTCAGTTTCCGGAAACAGCAAATCAGACGACTGAAACCGAGTCTTGCAGGCTGCATCTTTGTGTGTTTTTGTGTGTCCAAGTGTGTGACATAACCACTGTCCTTATGTAACCGTGGCTAGTATTCACAGTTCTGTGTGTGTGTTCCTCTGGGTAAGAGCTTTTTGGGGAATCCAAGAGCTTCATGTGGTGCAGGACATCTGAACTGGGTCAAAGGTTAACTGTAAAGAATGCAAGTCATATTAAGGTCTGGATTAAAAGGATTTAACACACACACACACCGACACACTCACAATCCAAGAGTATCTGTGGTTTAAATATCATTGTGATTAACTCTGACAGATCGTTCCTTTAATTTGGTGCTTTATATTTACGTCTCTTCGGCCTTGTTCAGACTGCAGGCAGATCTGTTTTGTTTCTCATTTCTGATTTTTAACACAGGCTGTCTGCACTGTCATTTGCAAGTGATCACACTGGATCTGTTGCATCCAGACATCACCGCTCTGTACCAACCTATTTGCACGAGTTTCTGTGTTAAAGGCGTTGGGGTCAGTACGTGCACCGGTGAGCAGCTTTACATCGCGTAAGTATGACAGTTGGAAAAATATAGATGAATCATCTTGTCATCCAAATACTTGTGCTGTCAAGTCGCGTTGCTGAACCCCGCCACACCAGGCAGATTCACTCACAAAACAGTGACTGTTGGGAGCATGACGCCATTGGAACATTTGACGATGAGAGGTGGCGTGCAACATTTCCAATGCTCCACAGGATATTTGTCAGACTGTGTGGCCGTCAAGCACCCTGCCTTGTCCATCAAGACGCTCCACACACTCTCATATCCAATTTGAACGAGCAGAGCGTGCAGACTGAAGACACGTCTATGCAAAACAGATTTATATAGCATTTCAAACCACCTCGCCATGTGGTTTGGATCTGATTTGCAAAAAATCGGATTTCATGTGGTTTGTTGTCCAGACTTCCTGAAATCAATCTGGATACAATCTGGATATACCAGAAATCCGATTTGGGCAGGCAGTCGGAACAAGGCCTTAAAGCCCCTCTGAGAAAGTTTCATTTTATGTTGACTGTAGCGACAC
>JAPXVT010000016.1:18300982-18312467 GCA_029823135.1 Acanthurus reversus | reverse complement strand
GGTCGGCAAAGGAAGAATCAGTGCAAAGATCAGACTGCTCCCGCAATACAGCACTCTGTCAAATCGACGCTCAGGAGACAAAAGCACATGGTTGGCACCAGTGTGCAGGAAAGTATCAAAGTGGTGCAAACTAACTAAGTGTATTTGCCATTAAGTTCTCACCAGACCTTGACACAGAGACGCTGTCTGTCTATCTAAAGACAAAGCTTGGTCAGAATGTTATCTGTGAACGTATTGACACTGGGAGCAACAGATTCAGCTCATTCAAAGCGTGTGCTGAACGTGATGATGTTGCAGAGATGTATAACCCAGACTGTTGTCCAAAGGCTCTGTTGTGCAGTGTTACTATGAGCCTCGCAAGCCATGAGATAAGGGGGCTAGTGCTAATCCTGCTATACTTGGTGCAAATGTGCCAAAGGGTGCTGCGGCTGCACAGTCTTCTTAAACAGATCTATGCAGGTGGCATCTTACAACTGGCGGGGGCTGCATGTTGGCAAAAGTGCAGGAGATAGGGCTCGACGAGTTGTTGTTCACAACCTGTTAAAAAACTGTGACATTTTATGTCTACAAGAACCCTTTGTAGCCAAACACAAATACAAACAGGCTGTGTATAATTATAATCAAACAAATTACAAATATATATAAATAATAAATTTCACTCTGTTAGGGTTAGGGTTTGTGTTCTATTTGGTAAAAATGTCATCATACCCATAGAGAGCTGTTAGCTGGTAAGTGACGTGGTCTGAGAGTATCGTGAGATCTCTGTGTTTTTCCCCACCTCTGTATTCAGCATTGGCAAAAATCCTCACGCTCCCGTTCAGTGACACACTGCACTCTCTGTCCTGCTTGCATGGTCTACGCTGTGCTTCACAGGTGACATCATTGCGAGCTGATTAGTTGTTCCTACCTTACGCACTGACTCGCCTCTCCCAACAACAGAGTGTCTGCAAGCGGCAGTCGGCTCAAACTGGAGCTAAGATGGACCAGTTTATTCCACTGCAACTTACCCTGCAACCGTCCGTCTTGGTTCAAACTGGCCTTAAATGAGAGAGCGACAACAAACGAAATAAAGTGCGAGCCAGCGCAAGTGGCCACAGTGAGGTTGCTTCCCAATGAGTCTCATGCTACAGCTAATTTTACATTGAAAAACATTTTCATTGATCTAGAAGCAGAGAAAGAGCTAGCTTTACACGGCGAAACTATTACACAACTTTAGTGTCCTAAGCTTAAGTGAAACTAATGCTGCACACCAAACAACATTTCAAGTGATTTTCAAAGTCACAGACAAATTTCCAAAGTGTGAATAAAATCGTTAGAGTTTTGCTCGTGTTGTCTTGGTCGTTTGTTCTAAGGTGGTCATAAAAGTCAGTCCGGACAAATTTTTTCTTGTCTTGGCCTTACGATAAAATCAGACATGTTTAATATTATTGCAGATCTTTAGTCTTGTGTTATGCAAATCGGGCTGTTCAGCAATGTTAACATTGCGATAACACACATTGTCATGACACTGATTTTAGAGATCCATACTTAGTAGTGCACCTAGTGGTCAAAACCTCAACAGAACAGCTTTAGTAACCAAATTTGTGTCAGTTAGCCAAAAATACTTTTTTGTCTGTTTATATCAACTAGTTTGTCATACATAAGCATATACAGTTATTTTTGCAGCATTATTTTGTTTCATTGCTTTCCCTCTGCTCCCTCCTTCTGTTTTTGTTTGCATGGCCTTCATGCTTACTATACGTCTGCTAATGTATGCACATTTGTTTGCAAGTTATATAGCCGCACCAAATGAGAAAAAAACAAGGTTAGAAAGAAGAGACAGGAAAATTGAAATCCACGGAAAAAGATAGAGAGGTTGTTTCTTGTTTCTCTCTACAGAAATGTAATTGGTCTTCTGAGAGTTTGCACACACCTCGCACTGTAATTGACTCTCTGTGGTTGAGCTGATCTCACCTATGACACACACACACACACACACACAAAGACACTTATGCGCACAATAACATAAACCTTATCCATTCCTCAACACCTGCTCAAGACTTTAGTGTGTAGCAGAATATTCATGCCCTAAAGCATCATGGGGGATGAACTGTCTCTCTCTGAGCCGAGGTTTAAACATCAAAGGCCAGCTCTAAAGAAAAATGTATGTGTGTTGTGTTTGTGTGTGTATTTGTCATCCTATAGGTAATATGAGGTTGTGCTTGTGAAACACTGCTCTTATCAGCGGGCATCTTTTCTGCTTCATGCTCAGAACAGGATATGAAGTCCACTTCCTTTCTGGTGTTATCTTCTCTGATAACAAATGCACCTCACCTATAATGTTTTCCTTTTTGATTTGCCACAAACTTAATGTCGTCAACGCTGAGTTGTCTGTTGATGTTGAAAACCCTTTAATTTGCATTGCAGAAGGTGGCGTGAAGTTCAACAGGCTGTTGGATTCAGTCGACTTAACTTTCCTGCCTACACAACAAAAGTTTTCCTCTAAAAAGTATCGAGGACTACAAAGCGTTTCTCGAGACTTTCCTTCCTTTCCCTTTGAAGACAATACTCTGCTTTGATGTAGCTTGAATGTTACTGCAACGTGATGCCAGCTTTAATAACCATGGTGAGACCCAGCAAATGAAGGCTTTCATTCGGAAACGCCGATTGAGAAGTTTGCATCCAAAATGAGAATTTTCTTACCACTTGAAAGACACTACAGGTCCTCTCCCGGAATGACTGATAATAAATGACACTTCTAAAGGGTAAGGAAGAAATTTTAGCTCTTGGTTAATGAGCAGAAACATTTTGAAATTGCTTGAGGTAGGCCTAATATTTTTGCAAATGGGATGCACTGGTATAAAACTCCTTTCGTCTGACTTTTGATCAAACACAAACATTGACTTAATCTTGTTTAGCTTGAAAGGTCAAATCAATATCCTGTTTGTAAGTGTACAGAAACCCTATCAAACATTTCCATACAGTATTTTGAATAGGGCTCGAACGATATAGGATTTTTTGGGCCAATACAGATATTATGTAGCAGGAAAATACCGATAACTGATTCATCAGATATCGGCCGAATTTGATTATCTAATACCTGTGACAAAGATATGTAATGTAGACAGGATATCTTACATTTTAACAAACTTTATTCCAAACGTCAGTGCACTGAACAGTAAAAACTTCACTTATTTGTCAATATCAGACCTCCCTCTGCTGGACAAACCATGTAATAACACCATTCAAAGTCACTAGTCCAACATTTTTTCTGGCCTTGAAAAACAGTTTTAACATCAATGCAAATCGGAGAACATAAACACTGATACCGATATATCTGCGATAGGCCGAAATTGGCCAACAGTATCGGCAAACTGATAAATCAGTGGGAACCCAGTTCAGAACAAATGTATAACCTTTTTATAAACGCAAACTCCAAAGTACGCTTAACTATTACTGCGTTTAAACCTGTATTGTTGAACACAACCATGACAGGTTGTTCTTTTTTGGGTTCCCAATATATCATGTCAGTGCAGTCTTTAGTGTGCTGTGCTGCTGTAAAGTGATGTAAAGGCAAGGAGAAACTGCTATGCTGTAACTAAAGAAGGGTTCAAACAGAGGGCAGCGTTGCTGTGCCTGCTGGGACACTTTTCATGATGTTTGACCCCTTTACCTTTAGGGATAGAGAGGGAAGAGGAGAAAAACTAGCTTTTAAAGACTCAGAAATCCCTGATGCAAAATTAGACTTGATTATTGTTGCATGAGGCTGAGAGAGAGGTAAAGTCGAAACACAGCACACAAAAACACACTGTTAAATTAGAATGTATAAGTGAGGTATGGTGACAGTGACTGTACATACACCCAAAGACAAAGTGTGCTTTCCTTTGATGCTCCTCCTGAGGTTAATTAGGTAGGACGTCATCTGCGTGTTTGACTAATCCGTCAAGAGTCAGCATTCCTGCAGCAGCACTTCTCCATTATCTGATCTCAAATTGCCCACTAATTCTATTTAAACTGTGCTGGCTTGCTTTACGCTGTTACTGAAAAAACACAGAAAACAATGGGGAAGAGATATGGCACCGAACTGAGTTTGGGAATTCAGAGGTGGAACATGACAGAGCAGAAATGAACAGCTGTGATAACAAAATGGGGCTCATTAGGAAATGATTCACCAAGATCAAATTGGTTGTTCTCCAAAATGTGGTATTTAAGTTTGTGAAAAGGCAAAGTCTCTGCGTGTTTGTACCTTAAAGCAGTGTAAAGCTGCAGTAGAAAATTTACTGGTCATATACTGTATAGGACTATATTACATGCACACTATAAAAGAACTAACAAATAATTATTAGACAGACTACAAGCTTGCTACTGTTTACTACAGACTCATGTTAAGTCTCCATTCGAATTTGAGTGATTTTTTAAAGGGCAGCAACACATTTTAACTGGCCTCTCACTCATTAAGCAGAGATGGAGCAACTTTAGCAGTTGACCGTGGACACATTTTTGCCCGCATGATAAAAATATTCAACTTTACACTGAAGTAATTGCTCCTCTTTTTTCTTTGTTTTGGTCCTCACCAACCCCCTGTGAAAAACAGCTGCAGCTTAAAAAAAACAGACTCCTTTCATGCTGCACATGGAGTTAAAGTTGGGGTAGGCATTTTATCTTTGGTGTCACTGGGCAAAAATTCTACAATAACTTCTCACTATATTGTAATTCAGGTGGTCTGAAGCAACACTAGACCCCTGCACCTCTCCTTGGCTCTGTATTCAGACTGCCACAGGACTTGCAGCCAATCACAGGAAACAAGTGATGTAATTACTTTTTAAAACAGTCCTCTGGTGACTTGTTAAGCTGAGTTGCAGGTGACACTTCAGCTGACTTGAGTCTCCTTAGTCTCATGCTACAGCTAGCTTGATTTCCAGAGGTTGTCTAAATCAGCTTTAATGAGATCTGTGAGACTGAATCATACTCTCTAGTAAATGTGCCACAAAGTAAAAGGCTGAAAAGCTGCATCCATAGTTTCTCTCTGGTTAAAATTTAGTACCAACTTGTCAATAATCATAGCCATTCATGTGTAAGAATGAGTTGACATTTACACCCTTGTAGATAGGTCTATTTGCAGCCCCTGATCCAGATTTTTTCTGTTGTACGTGACAGGAACATCGGTTTACATAAACAGGAATGTCAATCGACCCCACTCAGAGCAGTGGGTGTTCTCGAGCTCTACAAGAATGCTAGTTGCAGCTGCAATCAGATCTTGAGACAATTTATGTAGCACGCCAACCTTTTTCTTTTGTCTTTTGCACCTTTTGGCACATCAATACACTCTACTCTACACTACATAATGAGTGGTAACGGCAGGAAAGGTGTTTTGATTCTGGTGGTCAGTTGACTTTTTCATGGAACAAAAAGGACTATTTGTTATATGCTCTCTTTGTTTTTCCGCCACAGTCGCTTGTCGACTGATCAAATTGTCCCCCACTTTACAGACTCAGCCTTATTTGACTCATGGGGGGTGCTAATGTTCAACCCTGGTAGGGATGTAGAGTATAGTCATGCTTCTCTGCCACCTTGATCACCCCGCTCCCCATTACATATTGTCCTTTTATTCAGTGTTACTGAGATGAAAAAAATGACCATTAGTGAAGCTTTTTGTTCCCCAGATAAATTTTAAAAAATCCTACCAAATCCTGCTTTGGTTGTTGTTTCATTCCTACTCCTAAAAGTAACCACTTACAAAATCCCTGCTAAGTGTTAAGGCACCCACTAGTGACAGCCGCTGTTGGTGACAGTCCAAACACGCATTTAACAGTGAAAGAAAACACAACACCTTATTCAGCTCTGTCCGTCAGTGCAAGGCTCACTCATACTGCAGACAAGGTTTACACAGTCCCTCACAAAGTGGCCATACGTATTTGTTTGTGCAGGCTTTTTTTTTATGAAGGTCATACATCTTGAGGTATGACTGCTGTGTTTATGCATTAATACGATGTGCTTCAGGGTGTGTGGGAGAGCTGGATTGTGTTTGGGGCTGCTCACATGAAAGACTCTTTGTATAGCAGGTTTTTTAAATGAATTGGTGTACAGACTGGTCGTTTGAAGGTATCGGTGCACACTCTACGTATGTGTGTTTGTTCAAGGTCGGATTTGTTCGGTGAACAGATAAAGAAAACAGCTTACATAAGCTTGTGGAACATTAGAAGTTTTTTCACTCAGGTTTAGTTTTATGTAATTAATGAGGTGTTGGAATTAAAACATAAAATGGAAATAAAACATTTTGATATAACTGATTTGGATATTGCAGTTACTGTATAATGCTTGTTTCAAGGTGGAAATGTGTTTAATCAATCAAAAAATATGTCTTTAAAGGATGTAAAAATGCACATGCTGGTTAAACAAACTCTCTGGGTGTGTGAACACACCTACGCACTGATTTGGTCCAACAGTTAAAAAAATAAAAAGCACAATCAACATGGGATTTTTGGGGCTGATGCAATACTGATATCAGGGAGCAAGAAAATTCTGAAATCCAATATATCGTCTATTAAATATAATATTGGCTGAATGTGATGACCTAGTACTCGTGACACAGATGTATAAAGGAGGCAGGATATCTCACATTTTAACAAACTTTATTTCAAATATCAGTGCACTGAACAGTGAACACTATGTACTTTTTATGTACTTTAAATCACAAGTCCAAGCATTTTTTCCATCCCTAAAAACAGTTTTAATATCTGTGATCAAAGAAAAAAACACATCACCTGAGGCAGAGATCCTCTAAGGCACCAGAATAATGGCATAGTTCGAGTCACAGAATGACCTCCAGAAACACAAAACTGGTTGTCTCTCCCCTGTGCATAAAGCCAGCTGTATTCCTTAGGTTTATGTATGCATTTTTTGCCAATACATAACATAAGACAAGAGAAATTGTTACTGAGAAGCACTTCTCATTTTTATGGTGAATGTTTGTGGATCTGGGGAAATGAAACTTATCCAAGTTACTTGACAGCTGAACTGAAACTGACATTAATTTCACTCCTCGTTGTCTCTTTTCCTGCCTCACATTCTGGCTTCCTGCATGCTGTTGTTTCACACTCTGTCAGTCTGCTCTTTTTAACAACCTGTCCTGCTGGCTCTGTAGGTCAGGGCTGAAAGGGGTCAGCAGAGCAGCGGATCGATATGTACACACACAAACACATACAAGCACAGACACTCGTAGTGTGTAGACATCAGCTGACCCAACAGAAACAAACTTGTGCTGTGTCTCTCAGGCTTTAGGCTTCTTTAGGCTTCTGCCCTCTGTGTGTAACATACTGCGTGTGTGTACACGGAATGCATTAAGGTAGCCCACATGTGTCACTTAATGTACTTTTTTTCTGTTACAATTCTCTTGTTTTGTTGTGTCTCTAGGGACGGACTGATATGAGATTTTTGGGGCTGATGCTGTCACTGATATTCGGGAGGAGGAAAATTCTGATACCCCATTTATCACTGATATTACAAATATGTTTGTATTGTATGTTATTTTCAAGTACTTGTGAAAAAGATACGTAATGGAGGCAAGATAACTTACATTTGAGCAAACTTTATTCCAAATATCAGTGCACTGAACAATAAACACTTCACTTATTGGTTATTAAATAACAAACTGCCCTCTGCTGGACAATCTACATAATTAAACCATTTAAAGCACGTGTACAAGCTTTTTTTCCGGCCTCATAAACAGCAACAGGTCAATATCGGCCGAAAATACCGGCAAACCAATATAACAGTCGGGCCCTTGTCTCTTGTGTTGTGTTTATTTCAAGACAGCACTCGAGTCTGTCTATGTTTAAAGGAACCTTGTTGTGGTTGTGTTTCAGACGTCATTTAGTTCAGCACTGAATTCAGCAGTGAGCCACGGTGGCTTAGTGGTTAGCACTGTTGCCTCACAGCAAGAAGGTCTTGGATTTGTATTCAGGTCCTTTCGCCTTATAGCAAGAGGGTCCTGGAAGATTCAGTGTGGAATTTGCATGTTCTTGCCATGTCTGCATCAGTTAACTCCAGGTACTAAAAAATACCTTCCACCCAAAGTCCAAAGACATGCAGGTTAGCTTAATTGGTGACTCTAAATTGCCTGTAGGTGTTAACGTGAGTGTGAATAGTTGTTTGTCTCTGTCAGCCCTGTTATGAACTGATGATTTGTCCAGGGTGTACCCTGCCCTCACCCAATATTAGCTGGGATTGGCTCCAGTCCCCCTGGCACCCTGCAAATGATAAGTGGTAATAGATAATGAACATAATAGCATAATATTCTGCATCTGTCACTGCAAGAGACTTTTTTATTTTGATCTGTATGCATTCTCTCTCTCTCTCTCTCTCTCTCTCTCTCTCTCTCTCTCTGTGCAACCGGGCCTTAATATTTTAATTTTATTCAAGTTTTGTTGTGTGCTAATGTGCAGGCACCTAACGCACGATATCACTGACCTTCATTATTGTGTTGATGTCTGTCTGATTTGTTAAATGTTGTGCTACATTCACAACACTTAACTGCATGCAGGCAGCTTTGGCTCCAGCCTCTCAAAAGGGAAAAGACTCTGATAAGACACAGAAGAATGGAAGTGAAAGTGCATTGCATTTATCACAATAAACTGAATAAAAATATTACTATTTTCCCTTTATTTCCTCAAACAAATACAGACCATGAAAAAAGGGAGTTAGAAAAAATCAATACAAATGAATATTTATGCCCTTATGTTCCAGGAAACATGTACTCCAAAATTATTAAAAGGAAGAGACATGAATAGAGTTCTAAGCAGATACATATTTATGGCAATTAAATATATCAGATTAGAGATGATCTCCCCTGAAATCCCCTGAAACAGAAATAAACAGAAAAATGCAATGAATGCTATCTCACTTAAAGGACCATACCAGTGTTACAACATGTTATTGTCCTTTGTCAACATTGACCACAAAGGTTACATAAACTACACGCATTTTTTTCCAAAATAACTTTATCTATGAGATATCATGCCTGTTTACATTTTGTACATATTCAATAAACATTACAGAAAGTAGCTGAAAATGTGACGTTAGTAAAAAGAACATCCAAAAGTTAGTTAAAAGACAAGTCAAAATACTTCTTCACACTAATATTTGAGCTAGGAAGGCCGCACATGTAAGGAACTATTTTCTCAGGCGTAATAACTTCTGTCTCAGCGGCTCCTGGCTCCCCTCTCTCTCTCTTGCTCTGTGATTTTTTTTTTTTTTTTTAAAGATATTTTTGGGCTTTTTCTGCTTTAATTTCTTTGATAGGACAGCTGAAGAGTAGACAGGAAACAGGGGGGAGAGAGAGGGAATGACATGCAGCAAAAGGCCACAAGTAATATTGATCCCGTGGCCGCTGCAGTGAGGACACAGCCTTTGTATATGGGGCGCCTGCTCTACCAACTGAGCCACCGGGCACTCCATGCTCAGTGATTTTTGACCAAATAAATGTAGACGTTCTCTTTAGAAGGCAACTTTCTCGTGCCCAATAGTGTTTCTGTGCCCTGTTTCAACATGAATGGCAGTGAATGGGGTTTAGAAATGCAGTCTGAGATCTACTAAGGTATACACATGGTCAAAATTTTTACGACATTGTTGGAAGATAGGGGTGATCTCTGCTAATGGTGAGAAGTCAAAAATACACTGGTATGGTCCTTTAATATTAGTGAAAAAGCAAAAGATTCTTCAGCTCTTCCTCATATGTTTCAGTCAGATACTCTGAGGCACCGATTTGCATCTTGAGACTCTTCATGACAGAAGCTGCTGTATTAGGTCATCTGTGATGAGAAAAAACGGTATATAGTTGTTTCTAGAAGTTATTTTATTTAGCGTTTCAGCCGAGAGCTGCTTGAGTGGGAATGCAGCTTGTGCTTTTCTGTGTCTGATGCGCTTGGAGGAGTTCATGTGAAAAAGAGAGGACATATAATTATAGCCCTGGGAAAACCCTAGGCTCTATTTGAGTAATAGTGTGCTCAAGTCTGTTGATGTGTGTATAATTTGTATGTGTGTTTATGTGTGTACCTGGCTACCCTTACAAGAGTCTGTTAAATGTGGTTTTATTTGCATGCTCAGCCTTTTTGCAAGGATAAGCTGAGCATCACCTTCACATATTCTCGTTATTTTCCAATGAGATGAAACGGGATTGGAGTCTCTTAACTGTAGCTTGAAATAAGAAATATGCTTCATGCCTTAGAACCCAAACACATTCAAGTAAAATTATATTTCATGAAGAAACAGCTGAAGAGACAAACGACAATAATTCTTCAATAAGTAAACAAACAAACATGAGAAAAGCAGATAATGATGCTGGATTTCAAGAGCCCCAAGCCCCTTAATAACATGAGCTGTAGCACTCATTACTACAGGAAACACAACAGTTAATGAATCATAACTTACAGCAGGTGTCAATCTGTTTCTCAGTAGATAAAATACACTTATTTTAAGACCAAACAAGTATCACTAAACAGTTTAAATGGCCAAAAACACTGCAAAAAATTGCTCAGAAATGGTATTTTCTCAAAAAAAAAAATCTGCCCCACTCTACCCATCCCCACTTGGTACAATCCACCAGAGTGAATCCTAATTGGCTGGGTGTATTTTCATTCATTGTTTTTTAAGTACAATAGGTGCAGCTAAAAGAGGAGGTAACAGATTCCCCTAAAATGATCAAATAAAGGCGAAAAATTGTTCAAGTCTTTGCTGTTTTTTCTAACTTGAAGGCAGTCCAAAACGTTTTTGACAATAATCTTACAAATTACAACACTTACAACTCTACTGTGAACCGGCATTTTACCAAACAACAGGTACTTGAACATTTGGAGATGATGTGTAAGTGGCTGTGGTGACCAAGCAGAGTGGTGTGTGTGCTGTATCCCACTGTAAGGATCAATGCTCATGTATTTCTCTGTTCTCTCTCCAGCATGTGGAAGGGCCTGAATGTCAACTGCACAGACAGCTCAGGATACACACCTTTACATCATGCTTCACTTAATGGACACAGGTAAGACTGCACAGGAATACATGTGTCTCAGTGTGTATTCATGAATCCCAGTGCTGTACATTTCAAGATAAAACAATTTGAAAAAATGTGTGTATACATTTATGTGTTTATGTACATGTATGTGCAAGTGCGCGGTGTACTATGTGTGTGTAGGTTGAGGTATCACAAATTCCCTGGAGCCAAAGTGACATCTTCAAGTTGCTTGTTTTGTCTGATCAAAAGTCCAAAACCCAAAGACACTCAGTCTGCTATTACAGAAAGTCAGAGAACCTTCACATTTGAGAAGCTGAAACCACAAAAAAGCTTTCTATCAATCGACTAATCCATTGATCAATAACAACAAAAGTGATCTCCCATATGTCCGACCATGTGTTTACATTACAAAGCAAACTGTTGCAGTGAGGTGCTACAAAATCCAATCATCATCTTTAGAGGAGTCATGCTGCAACTGAATTCACCAGACATCAACACACA
>JAPXVT010000016.1:18093629-18113088 GCA_029823135.1 Acanthurus reversus | reverse complement strand
CTTTGCCATCACACAGCTGTTTTCTTTGGGACTTCATTCCGTCCAAGCTGTTCTGGCTGCGGTTGTGCATAGGGAATGTGGTTTGAAAAGAAACGGCTGTCTTGTTGTGGGTGGCTAAAAGCATCCTACTGGTGCATTACACTGCTTCTACAGACAGATAGCAAGCTACCATTATTTACAACCTCACATCAAAAGTGCCAAACTATTCCTTTAATGCTTAAGTAGGCTAACTGGCTGCTGGTTGTAGCTTCATAAGTATTGTACAGATGTAGGAGCAGTATCTATTGTGTTATCTAACCTTTGGCAAAAACAGAATGAGCATATATCCGAAAATGTCTGCTGCTGTAAAAAATTGTGATAAGTATTCCAGAGGACCTTGATGTTCTGAACTCAACCCCTATGATATCACTGAGACAGACGTGGGCTATTTGCTGATCAATATTACCATCCAGTTGGCCTGTAATGTATTCTGACCTGGGCAATTTAAGTAACCTTACACCAGTGGTTCTTGGATTTGGAAAAATCAATGTAGAATTCTTTCCCGGGTTGAACCCCGATTGCACCATTAGCAGACAGCGCCTGAGGGGCTTCAGGGGTCTGTTGATATCACAAAGGTCGCGACCTCTTAGTCTACAGGGGAGACGTGATTGATCATATTGACATGAGCTTGGAGAAGACAGACACACACACATGCTAACAAAGATGGACCAATCAGCTGCAGTTGCTAAGGCTGAAGAGAAGAAGCTTTTTTGAGCGCTTCTGCAGAGCCTCTTCGTTTATGAGGCCAAATCTCTGACACTCTCACACTATTTATTCCCTCTGACAGTCTTTTTTTCCTGTGGCCTCTCCTATTATCTGGGTGTAGTGAAAGTGAGGACAAAGTGGGGAGAAAAGGAGGGACAAGAGCAGATGATGAGAGGTTATTTGAGGTCAAGGGAATCAGAGAGTGAACAGGGATATGAGGGTGATGAAAGGGATATTTAGACAAGTCAGTTTAGATTAAACAGGAGCAAATAGACTGATGTAAGTTTTTTCAGTCCCTTCCTTCTCCATCATTAAAACTATGTGCTAGCTTGAGCACAGACAGTGACTGGACTGTTGGTTCCCTCGCTGGGTTTAACACTCCAGTGAACCGACCAGCTTCCAACCTCCCCTCCAGCAGGAAACAGAGAAAAGGCTTTTTGTCTCCAGTGTCCTGACTGAGAGGGGTCACTGTAAATGTCCTCAATCACTGATGCTTTCCACTAAGCCCTGATTGCTGCACTAGTTTCTTTGCAAAAATATGTTATTTTGGCACTGCTGTCATCATAATTCTGTTGTTGTGCTTGTGTTTAAAGAGGTCAGTGCATTCTTATGATATTATCAAAAGTTTATACAAATTTAGCATTTGGAAGGAGGCTATTTAATGAAAAAATTTGATTTGATTTGCAGTCGCAAGTGAAAGAATCTTCATCGACTAGGAGATTTGTTTTTGCATACTTTATGACTACAAGGTGGAACAGTTCACAATCATACACAAAGACAAATGTACATACTGTGATCGCAGAATTTATTTTATTTAAAGCTGTGGTAGGCAACGTCTGGAAATCAAGCTAGCTCCTAAGGAGGCTGCACCTTCGCTTCCCTGCTTTTGCTCTGGCTCACGTCTATTTCGTTTTTTATCTCTCTCTCAGGATTCACGATAAGACAAAGCGGTTGCAGGGGAAGTTGCAGCAATGTAAGCCACAACTGAGCTTGTCAAGATGCCAGAGGCCAGTTTTAGAATGTAAGGCACGTCACTTAGCATAGAGCAGCCCATAAGAACATGCACTCTCCGAAATGACCTGTGATTGGCCGCCCATTTTTTAAAGCCTCTATACAGAGATAAAGGGAGATGCAGAAGTCTAGTATTTGTTCTAGTATGGAATATGCTGAAAGGTTTTTATGGAATTTTTGCCCGATGACACAAAAAATAAACTGCCTACCTCAGTTTTAATTCTTGTCATAAAGTAACAGCATCCTACAGAGAGGAGGTAGCTGTGTGAAAGCACAGTGCCATTACCCGTATGTGCAGCAGCTAATCCGTTAATCAAGCCTGTTCAATCTGGGCTAACGGGATTGTTAACAGGATTAGTGCATTGATCAGCACACACAGATACACACAGAAGACACAGACATAGCAGCTCAGCCAAACACTACAGGCAAACAGTGCCCGGAAATCACTTCATACTGCAGTAAGACAATCAACACCAGAGGGTAAGTAACCCTCATTGTACTCTCTTGCCAGTCTGTGACACCTCTGTTAGACCCTAAAGAGAGACAAAAAGAATGAGATCATGATCACTCAGAGCTTTCAGAGTTTATCTGAACAGAGTTGAGCTTAAATGAATGCGTGGTTAGTGAGATTGTAGTGGATGGAAGCAGGAACAGGGTGAAGAGGGACGCACACTGTGGCTGCTCAACACTTCTGCTGTCAGCGTGTACACCTGCTATGAATATAATTTAAATGCAAATGGTGCGATGCTGCAGTCAAGCATCACAGAGAGATTGAGAGTGTGAGTCTGTGTTTTAACAATAATGGTCGGGTTGCATTGAAATTCTCACCGATTCAGGGACAACAATATAATCTTCTTCCCCAAGCTCCCAACAGCTGTTTGTGTGTGTGTATGTGTTTGTGTGTGTGTGTGTGTGTTTGAGTTCACATTCACGTGCATGTGGGTTTTATTTATTTATTTATTTATTTATTGAATGAGTGTGTGTGGGTGACTGCTGCAGCTCTGTGTTGCCATGGTGACGGTTGAACTTCAAGCTAAGGTTGAGGCTTTTTACTGTAGTTGAAGTAGATGCTGTTGCATAAGGCGGAATGTAACACACAGATACACACAGATACACATCACACAAAACAATTACTGTGCTCCTTCTGGAGTGTGCGTGTGTATCTCTGTGTGTGTATCTCTGTGTGATATAACAGTAGCATGTTGAACGATATCAGGCTGTTGCACCTCAGAAGGCAGACAGGGAAAGATAAGAATCGTGAGAATGAAAATTTCCTGTACAGGCATAACTGATATTATCCAGGTCATTTTTTCGTGCTTCTACATCTTAGTTATTCTTTAATATACTGCATCAAATAAACTATCTGAAGTAAGGTGAAAAGTTGTTTCCAATGTAGTTTTACTACAGTACATCCTGTGAAATTTTCCATTACTAGCAGAGTATCTAGACCAAATTTTCATTAGGGTTACAACTTTTTTTCTATACAGATTTATCTGTTTTTTTCCTAGTGCCGTGATGAATATTCTCATAATCGTAAATCATATTAAACTTCACACTAATGCTCCTCAGAATGCAAACAGGAAAGAAACAAAAAACATAAGACTGAAAATTTTTATAACCTCTACTCCATAAAGTGACTAGTAAAGTGTTCACATCAATTTTTTTTACGAGATTGTAACATATTTTCAGAACAAAATTTCTATTGGTTAACTCAGCACATCTATGAATCATTTGGTTTCTCTAATGTACGACAATAGCCAAAACTGCCCTTTTCTTTCCATCTACTCGTGTGATTTTATCAAATAGCTTGTTTTGACAGACTTGTAGTCAAAAAAACAAAGGATTTTCATTTTTCTTGTCACAAAAGACAAGGAATAGCAGCAGACATTATAACTGAGGTGCTAGATTTACAAAATGTTCTTACTTACATGATTTTGACTCTTATGGCCAAACAAATCTTGCTAAAAAAAAAAAAGTCTAGCTTTAAAGTTAAAAGCCTAAGAATGAGACAAATGTGTACAGTAATCTGTCACACATTTGCAGTTTTGTTTTCAAGACTCCCAAATGAAGTGTAGTCATCTTTTTCCTTGTGCAGGAATGCAACATATTTAATAATCTCATTTCATGGTGTTGAACTTGTTTGCGTTGGAAGGAGACATTTTATTAAGTTAGATATGAGAGCAAAATCACATGATCCTATTGCACCAATTTAAGCAGGCCAGTGTCATCAAAGTAAGGAAAGAAGGACAGAGAAAGAGGGAGGAAGAGATTCTGTAGTATCACTGCCTTTGCGTGTCATTAAAAGGACAGTGTGTAAGGAAGAAAGAGGGAATGAGCTGTGAAAGCCAGAGAGGAGAAAAAGAAGGAGACTAGATGAAGGAAAAGATGAGTGAGTAAAAATTTGTGGAGGCAGCGCAGGGTGGTCATAATATGCCAATTAGTTCCACTACCCGCTAGTCCCGGCTTTGCTCTGTTTCCCTTTCATCCATCTAATTTTAACAATTAAAATACATTGTTTCCATGCAGAGGAGAACAGCGTAGGATGTAGTTTAACCTCTAAATAGCAGCTGTCTTGTTTTTTAACATCCCGCCAGTCAAACTTTTCTGTTTCTTATTAACTGTGTGACATGAAGCATAATTTATAAAACCTACTAACTATAATGAACAAGAGGAAATCTTTAACATTTCGAAGTTTGCTTGATACATAATATATTGGTTGTTTACATGCAATTTGCATATATACACTACGCAGTACAGTGGGGGCTGGTTTATTTATGCTCTGCTGTGTGTTTAGGCTTGTGCACACACACACACAGAGCCAGAGTATGTGCAACCAACAGCACTGTTCCCATTGTTGTTTTTATTTGTTTCTCTAGCAGATGTGGTGCAGTAATTGGTGTGGGAGATGATGAAGTGTGTATCTGTTTGTGTTGTGTGTGTGTGTGTGTGTATGTGTGAGTAGCACTGACTCAAAGCAAGACTTCTGGGTGAATCCTCACATTGAGGCTAATTACCACCTTTTGCCCTGAAGTCACACACAAACATATTCTCTCACACACGCACATACCTCTACTGGAAGACCTCCAAAGGCGGCCTCACGAAACCAGCAGCAGCAATTTTTTTGTGTACTCAAGTTTGGGTGCCAGAAGGTGCAAACAATGTCCCTGCAGAAGCCCACCATGTTCCAGCTCGTTCCTTTAGAAAACCAGTAACTGGCACAGTCAGTGGGCGCCTGGTGACCAGAGAGGAAATAAATGCTTTCATGGATTTGCAAGTGTGTGTATGTATTTTATGTCCCTTTTTTCCTATGTGGGAAAAATGCACTATTGTAAATTTGCCACAGTCGGATATTGTTGAATTTGCGTTAAAGAAATGTGACAAATTACACATCTAACAGCTTGACTACAGCCATCCAAGCATGTTGGTTATGTAATAATAATAACATGATGTACCGTTATGCATGTGCTCAGGGGCTTTTCATGTTGTTATGAACTCATTTGTACTTCATGAGTACTCTGCAGTGCGCTCTGCTGTTTTTCTCTGTGAAACTCTTGTGGATGGCACTATTTCCCTGCAATGTAGACTCATGATGGTGATAATGATAGGGTGATGATTGTAATATGTTATCTGTAAGTATTTGGGTTTTTTTGTGGATATATGAAAATGAGTTATTATTTCTTGCAAGTGCAGTAGCTTTTGATCCAGCATTTCTTGTGAATATGCAGAAAACACAAGGTATAGCGCTCCAACTAAGGATTATTACTACATAATAATCTGTTAAAATTAAACTTTCCATCAATCTCCCTAGAGCTTTAGTTAATGTCTTCAATTAGATGTTTTGTCCAACCGACGGTCCAAACACAAAGATATGTTTATTGCGTGTTAAATAACTTAAAGGACCATAGCAGTTAATTCTTACCTCTAACCATTAGCAGACATGGTCCCTTTTGTTTACAAATGTGAAATTCGACCATGTGTATCCTTTAGTAGATCTTAGACTACATTTTTAAAATGCATTCACTACCATCCATGTTGAAACAGAGTATGAAAACACTATAGGACATGTGAAAGTTGCTAGGTGTAGGTAATTCACCCTTCTTAAGAGAACGTCTGCGTTTATTTGGTCTAGATCACTGAGAGAAAGAGAGAGGGGAGCCAGGAGCCACAGAGACAAAAGTTATTACGACTGGAAAAATAGCTTCTTACAAGTCCTGCCTTCCTAGCTAGAATACGAGCTTGAGGAAGAATTTTTACACAGACGTTCTTTTTAAATATTGTGTCCCACTTTTTCAGGTATTTTCTGTAATGTTTACTGATTATGGACAAGATGTAAACAAACACATGCTTGGGGTTTTCGTAACTAATGTGAATGGTGTTGACAAAGATACATGCAGGTCTGGTTCGGTCCTTTAAATTAGTTTTCTTTTGATCAACCAATCATTTCAGCTTTACCTTACTAGTTAGTTTTTAAACATAATATCTACAAACTACCCTTAATGTCAAGTAACTTTCATATCTTACATTTGTCTGTTTTTGTAGGTATTGAAGATCAGTCTTATCGGACACAGAAAACGGATCTTGGCCTCACTGGGAGACCGGCTACACGAAGATACCCCACAAAAACCTCCGCGGGCCATTTCCCTCAGGGTGAGTGAGTCTCAGTGAGCAGACAGGTTGTGTTGTATGACCCATGAAAACCTCCAAGTTCAAACACATAGACAGAGGAGGAAAGCACAAGTCTCTTTCAAAATGGCTGCTTTTTAAATGAGAGCTACAGCCTCCCCCCACTGCTGCCTTTACCACCCAAACTGATTACCCAAATATGTCAAACAGACACAAAATGGCCGATCCACTGCAGTTTCCTTCGTGCCTGCTTGTCCTGGATACTAATCACAAGAAACTGGCTTTCTCTCTCCCCTAATGGGACTTTGCTCTGATGTCCTTATAAAAATCTCTTGCTCTTTGTGCTGTTGAGCCGAGGGAGGCCTTCTGCTTGTGTGAAAATGCTGAAAGTGTCCACCTGGTCAACTTTGCTCCTTTTTGTACTTTGAAACAGCCTAAACTGTTCATCTGAGAGTTGCAGTTTTATACTGAGCTTGGAGAAGAAAAAAAGAAAGAAAGAAAAATCTCAGATTACAAGAATTCAACCAGATAAAAGTGGCAAATATTCAAAGCAAAGCAAAAAAAAAAAAAGTTTAGTATCTATGCTTGATAAAGGATTATCTTGATTGACTTAATTTATTTAATTGTTTCAGCCCCAACATTCTTTTATTCGAGAAAAGAGGTACCACTGGCTTGTGATAGAGAAAAGTTTATAGTGGATAAAGTGCTTTCAGTGTGTGAGGAAAAAGGCTCAGGATGAGAACGAGAGCTGTGATGCAAAGTTTTGACACTTCAGCCTCCACTGGCCAAAAATAACTCAGGAAATAATCAGAATAATCCTTTTCTGCTAAGACTCTTCTCATATGTAATCAACTTAAAGTGAATAACCTCACAGGAGAAATAAGCTGACCTTTAAGTGGGTTTAGCTATTACACCGTTAAAATGTATAAAAGTTCCTACATGTGTTCTTTTGGAAATTTTAGTCTCTGCTCAGCTTGGAAAACCTTTTAGATGAACATAATTTTTTACTCTGAGGATCCAGACGATGCTTTCACTTAAAGTGACTCAAGAAGGAAAAACTTCAGTTTTGTGCTTAAGGTCTCTGATGAACCCGCTGAGACCTTCTAGTAACAAGACAGCGTCTTCGTCCCAAATTTTAGTTAGTATGCAACTCTGTAGCTGACAAATAAAATGTGACAGTGAACAGTAAATGCAATTGCCTTACTTTTAGTACCTGCAGCAGTGACACAGCACATTATGAAATGATGAATGAACCCTCTCTTGCTTGCATCCACTGCTTTAAAAAAAATTCTTCCCCACCACCACACCATGTTCTGTCACAGGAGCCTGCCGGGAACCACACTCCTCCCCAGCTCAGCCCGTCAGTGGGCCAGGCAGCGTACACGGCAGGGGTCCCGGGCGGATCTCTGGACGTACAGCACCTCATCATGCAGGCAGACGCCCGGCGCAGACAGCGCAGCAATGACAACTACTTTGAGGACGTGCCGCGATCCAAGCTGGAGCGACAGATGGCTCAAGTCAGCATGGTAAGGAGGGAGGACAGGTTGGAGGGATGAATGGAGGCAGGGATGGGGAGAGAGGGATGGAGTCAAGTTGAGTGTTATGAATGGTTGAGTCAGAGATACGGTGAAGGTGAGTTTAGTGAAATTCTATGTCTTATATTATTGTCAGCAATCATGATCAGTGACATAGAGTTCCTTGTTGTCTAAAAAACAATTAAACAATTACATCAGTAAGTCACACTGTTGCACTGGGTGATGTTCCTAAAAGGACCATCAGTCAGAGATTGCCCCTCTACAAATGTTAAAATTCGACCATGTGTATACTTTGTTTACTGCATTTTTAAACCCCATTTACTGCCATTTATGTTGAAACAGGGTATAGAAACACTACAGAACGTGAAAGTTGCTAGGTATAGGTAATTCACCCTTCTTAAGAGAACATCTGCGTTTATTGGATCAAAAATCGCTGGGCGAGAGAGAGATAGGAGCTGGGGACGTTGAGATGAAAGATATAAGTGCTGCCTATCCTAACTCAGATATTAGCATAAAGAAGGATTTTGACACAGATGTTTTTTTTAACTGAAATTGTTGCATATTTTCAGGCACTTTCTGTAACGTTTATTGAATACGGACAAAAAGTAAAACATGATATCTCATGGCTAAAGCTATTTTGGGAAGAATGGGTGGTGTTTATGTAAACTGGCCAATGTTGACACCGGACAATGACATGTATGAACACTTGTGTGGTCCCTTAAATTCCATGAACATAGATACTGTAGTTTATTTTGACTTGATCCAACAAAAGCTGTCCTACTCTTGGAAATATTCACTCGTCATTCATATTCATAATCTGCTGCTGAAAATAATCTCCAACAAATGCACTTTTTCCTCCCGTTTTTGTTAGGTTTGCCGAAAGCTAGAGGGACAAGCTGTTTTAAACTTATGAGCCTTAAAAAAATTAAACGAACATTAATGAGGCAGTTTTAAAGATTTACCTCTTCTGTGGAACCAGTGGGCCACAGGTGAGAAAACACTTGGAAAAACACATTGTTGGTTTTGTCGTCAGTGGAATGTTTACAACAAAAAATGTTGGAACTCCTGACTCATCCCTGGCTGAAGTAGTACTCTGATTCCGTACTGATATTACAAAGTTGTGTCCTGTAAATTTACAAATTGGAAGCAATAATGAACTAAGCTTTCAGGCAGTATCACATGTCTAATCAGCACAGCGGAATTTATCTTAATCACGAATGAAGTATCTCACTAATTAAATGCTTTTGGCTACAAAATGCAAGCCAGAAGAATTTTATCTGCCTGTTCAGTTGTTTAAAATCCACCATTAATAATCTGCAGCAGGCAGACCATCTGACACCAGCAGCCGTCTTTGTAGTTTATAGCTCATATAAATTTTACAAATAAAGAAACAAGAAATGTCAGCCTGGAACTATAAAATTATATAATATGCACACCACAATCAAGCACAAACCACTGCTTTGTGAAATAAATGTTTATCTCCAGCCATCTGTCTTCTTGAACATCAAAACATGCAACACTTAATAGTTCTGCATAAACAAGATATAGGCTGCATTTCAAAGTTAGTGTTTTCAACTTTCCAGCCAATTTTATTCTCATCCAAATGCAAAATTAGAACTTTGTGACTTCTAATCAGCAAGAATAATATGATTCACACACACACTTGCTCTGTGCACACATCAGAGGCAGCAGCTGTGTTTTGATTCAGCATGATTAGGGTCTTTTCGTGTCTCTGTGTGAATCACAGAGCTTATCAGTGCAGAATACAACACTTACGGCTACCCTGCTGAATCCTTAAGTGTTTGCACGTCACAGTGTCCGTCCGTCCCCCCCACTTCCTTTTTAGAAACAATGCCCTGTCACTGATGAGTGTCACTGATGAGTTTGCTTTGCCAGAATAAAAGAATAACTATTATAGATAAGAGGAAATGTTTATATTTTCTGTTTCATCAATCCTCTGTCATCAGGTTTTGACTATTTGTTACCTCACAAATTTTTCTTCTTCTTCTCTCACCTTCTGTTCTCCCCATTTAAAACAAGCCACATAGGTAACATAAACCCCCCCCTATTTTCCCCAAATAGTTTTATCTATATCAGATATCGTGTGTGTTTATTTTTTCCATGTTCAATAAACATTACGGAAAGTACCTGAAAATGTGTGACAATGTTAGTTACAAAGAACACCTGGTTCAGAATCCTTCTACACGCTAACATTTGCGCTTGGAATGCAGCACTTATAAGAAACTGTTTTTCTAGACGTAATAACTTTAATCTCTGTGGCTCCTGGCTCCCCTCTCTCTCTCAGTTAGTGATTTTTTTATTGTGGAATAGTGGTTAGCACCGTCAGCTCAGTAAGACGGTCTTGGGTTTGATTTCCGGCTGGGGCAGGACTTTTCAGTGTTGAGCTTGCATGTTTTCTCCATGTTCGCATGGGTTTTCTCTGGGTGCTGCGGTTTCCCCCCACCATCAAAACATGTATATAGGTGTATCTCCAGTCAGTACCTTTGACCAAGGTACTGGCTTATAACCTGGAGTTGGTTCCCAGGCACTGTGCTGTGGCTGCCCACTGCTCCTCAGGGATGGGTTAAACACAGAGAACACAATACCAATAAAGAACCTTTACTTTTACTTTACCTTTTCACCAAATAAATGCAGATATATTTTCTTTAGAAGTATAAATTACCCATACCCAGCAACTT
Organism: Acanthurus reversus; assembly: GCA_029823135.1. Taxonomy (NCBI): domain Eukaryota; kingdom Metazoa; phylum Chordata; class Actinopteri; order Acanthuriformes; family Acanthuridae; genus Acanthurus; species Acanthurus reversus. The sequence continues at coordinate 18,102,476 of JAPXVT010000016.1, read as the reverse complement.
TTACGCACCCTATAGTGTTTCTATACCCCCGTTTAAACATGAATGGCCGTTTAAAAAATATAGTCGGAGATCTACTAGAGTATACACATGACATGGAGTTTTAACAACAACATTTGTAAAAGATACTGTAGGGGCAATCTCTGCTTGTGGTCAAAAACTGGTATGGTCCTTTAAGGTAGCACATTCAAAACTTTTGCATCTGAATCCAGCTGAATCCGTTAGCATGATCAAATTTGGTGTAAAAAGCAGGAATAAAAATGTAAAGCATGGGGAGTTTATTGTAGATTTGGCAAATGCCTGTTTCCAGAGGCTTATGCACAAGCTGTTTACCCAACATGTTTGAATCTGTTGTAAGATCTTACTTCCACAGCACCTTACAAACTCTCTGACAGAGACTGTACACACAAACAGGCAGATATTGATATACACATGAACATACAAGCCTAGGATTCGTGCAAGAATAACATCTGGTTTGATTTACCAAAAAAAAAAAAACATACAACAATCTTAATTGTTATCAACAGACATTTGAGAAGTATGCTGATAGGATTTAGCTTCTTCCTTTGTGCAAAAGGTGAAAGCTCACTGGGTCAAAAAATGGTGAGCAGCTAAAAAATGAGAACATTTAGAATCCGAGTATAATTCATCCAAGTTTAATTTCCTCTCGGATGTTCGTGTCTCCCTTTGGTGGCATGTTCGTCTTCGGTCTGGAATGCTGTTACATTATGAACTTACATTCATCAGGCCGACAATTTCTGTCAACATGGAATACACGGCACAAGCCCTTAAAGTCATGACCCATGTTGTAATCTTGTGTGATCCTTTTTTTTGTCCTGATATACGATTGGTTGTCGTTTCAGGCAGGCGAGTGGTGCGAGCCAATCACGTTACGTCCTCCCAATGAGGCCACCTCGTCCACTCCAGTGCAGTACTGGCAGCATCACCCCGAGAAACTCATCTTTCAGTCCTGTGACTATGAAGCCTATGTGAGTCCAACCACTTCACCTCGCTTCATTCCTTTGTGGGTGTATCATTTGCCACACGTGTATTTGCATGTAGGGCTTTAACTACAGATGGTTTCCTTGATAATTAATTGATTGTTTGGTCTATAAAATGTCAGGAAATACTGGAAAATGGTTTCAGATTACATTTTGGTCCCAACAACAGTCCAAAAAAGAGAGATTTGCTTACTATCACTAAATTTTCAGCAAATATTTGTGCTTTAGTGGCCAAGACCACTTAAAAAGTAAATCAAGTATCAAATACTTGCCTAAATCTTCCACTGACTGACTTCAAGGGGTAGTTTACCCAAAAATAAAAATTCAGTCATATTAATTAAAAAAAAGCCTCCATACTGCTCATCCACAATAACCCAAGTGTCTTGAAGTCACACCATGCCAAGTTGTTTTGAAAAACGTCACTGGTGACATGTTTTTAGCCACACTGCTTGCTGTAGCCTGTGGCTTCTACATGTGTATCCTTCCCATGTTAGGAGCTACAGGCTACAATGACCAGTGAGACTAAAAGCATGGTGTCAATGAAGTTTTTCAAAACAACTGGACATGTTGAGGCTTCAGACACTTGGATTACTTTTGATGAGGACTTTGGAGGCATTTTATGATTTTATGCATTTTAGGAGGCATTTTATGGTTTTATTATGTGGTTTTTTATGTTGTAAACTTGGTCACCATTCACTTCAATTGTTTGGGAGATTACTGCAACACTTTTTTCTTGTGTAACTGCAGCCGTTTTTCATGTACTTAAGAACTTGATGTGACTTTCAGTTGACATGAGGGTGAGTAGATAATGACTGAATTTTCATTTTTGGGTGAACTATTCCTTTAAACAATAACTAGTCAATACACTAAGGTAATAATATCAAAGATCGCTGACATTCATCTTCACCTTTCCATCAGTGCACTCATTTATTCTCAGCACACTGACAAATTTAGGCCTTTGCCCGTTACATAAAGGGTGTTATATATCCATGTTACCACGGATACAGCCTTGCACCTCTGATTGGCTTATGCTTTTCATCCAGACTGGAATGATTACTTTCTTGGAGCAGGTAAAGCAGTGCAGAAAAGTAATATGAGCTTGGCTATTTCAGAGATATGTTTTCTGATTGGTTTGGAGGGACTGTGGTGCAGACATGGACTAGATGTAAGCTAGATGATGAAGTAAAAGAGAGAGAGATGGAGACGGAGAGGTAAAAGATAGTTGGAGAGAAAGATTTTAGCTGGAGCCAACAGGATGGGCAAGAGAAATCAGTTGTAATGCTGAAATCGAACACAAATGAAAGCAAGAAAATATGAGATAGAGGCCATGAATAAGAGATAAGTATCCCAAGAACGTTTGTTCCTTTAGTCAAAAATCCTCTTTTTTTAAATTTAAAAAAAAAAATTCTCACCTGCAAAAGATTGATAGCCACAAAGTGGATCATTAGGCTTCTGACAGATGTACAACCATACACGCAATATGTTTTCGCTGGATATTGGAGAACTCGCAATGGGCAGGAAGCTACGATGGAAAAATGGAGGTGCTTTCATGGAGTCATTTATGACAACATCTCTAATGCTCACTGTCCCAGGACAACGAGCTCCAGAAAGCTCAGAAAGTGAGATAAATGAGCAGGAACGGCAGCAGAGGGGGAGGCAGAGTGCTCAGTATGAATATTGGCAAGCCGTATGGGGAAATGGAGATTGAATAAGAATAGATTAGATGGATAGGACAGTGATGAGAGGGAGAGAGCAAACAGAGGAGTGTATTGTGTTTGCGTTAATATAGAAAACGGGACGATAAAAAGCCAAAAGGACAGAATAAAGGATGCATCAGCACTGTTCTCATTTTCATTTCGGGCTGGAAATAAACAAAACCTCCACTTTCAGCGACACCTCAGATGAGATCCTAACTTTATTATGTCTGCTTTACAACGTGAGCTTGAAAATATTAACTGAAGTTATTACAGATCCATTTCCAGTAAAACCCTGCAGATATTCTGACATCATTACGACACTCTACATCATTAACAACCAATGGTATCTCAACATTGACTCTGCATGTTCTTTTATATTAATCCAAAAGCTTCTGCTGGTACATTGAACATACAAAATGTTATAGAGTTCCTTCTAGTATTAAACTGCAGCTAAATTATCTTTTCCTTTGTGACTAGAGTACATCTATCGTTTTAATTTATAAAGGATAGTGACATTAACCTGCATTGCCCCTTTATGAAAAAAGTAATCGTTTCATGTATTGTGGACAAATTTCCATACCATTCTGAATTTTTTGAGGCAGCTCCATTCAAGCTCTGATGCCAAAGATACTGTGCTTAAAACATTTTTCTATTCTTCACAATCATTAATATCAATTTTAAGATGGTCAAATTAATGACTCTGTCCTCAGTCGGTTGTGCCTTGTATTAATTGCTAACTAGGACATGCTAGCATGCTAGCACGCAAAGGTAAGATGATGGACATTGTAATTCAGATTCAGATTCAGAAAACTTTATTTGTCCCGGGGGGGCAATTTAAGGCACGTGAGCAGCATCACTGGAAAACAGGACCGTATAAAAAACAAGGCACTTATAAAAAGATTTAAGTAAAAAAATAAACAATATATACACAGTATATACAAAAAAGAACAAAACAACTGTGCTATAAATATTGACTTTGAACATTATAGATGATGTGAACATGACCGAATAAGTGGAGTTATAGGGTGGATAAAGTGCAGACAGTGTAATGTAAACAGGATTTGCAGGGGTTTTATATATTTACATGTTATTGTAGAGGTAGTAATGGATAATAAATAGTAATAAATAAAACAATAGCAGAAGACAGGTGCATGACAGACTGTGTAGAACTGTTTGATAAGTTTCCATTTTGTAGAGTGGCTGATTCAATTCGATTTTTTAAAATCTGTCTGGGCAGACTGTACCCTTCTCACCCTGTGGAAAAGAGTGTTTTCAGTGAAGTATCACAATATGTTCTTTGTGATGACAGTGAGGGTGGGTCAGTGGGGTAAAGAAAACAAGAAACCAGTTCATGCATTGTATTACCTAACAACACAGTGAATTATATGCAATGGAAGTCAGACAGTAAAATATGGCGAGTTAAATCCTGCTTGAACAGAAAAACAAGTAGTTGTATAGCAAAGATTCAACCAAGTAAATACTCCAGAACAGCCCCAACAGTTAAATGGTCACAATCAAAACTGTTTACTCTGACAGACACAAATATGTACAAATTTCCACTTTGAAAAGCCCACGCCACCTTTTGGTACACCTCGTCAATTTTCTTTTGGTGGATTCAGTAGGACATAACACAAGTGTGTCAAGCAGAAAAGAAGTGTCAATGTGACTGCTGGACTAAATACAAAGAAAAAAAAACAAAAAAACAAAACACAAACTAAATGATGATACATTTAGTTACCGTGTTATTACGTCCCAAAACTTATATTACTGTAGTCTAATACAAAGGCCCTTCATGAAACAAATGACTATGGAAGGTTATGGTTACTGTTGTTGTTGTTGTTGTTGTGACTTTTGTTTTCATGTTGCTGTTGATGTGTGTTGCATTAAAATTTAAAGTTTTAGTGCAGAAGGAGTCTGTTGCACACAGCCGCTCCACAGATGGAGGTAGGTGGTGCTCACAGAACAGGGCTTGGCATCACAAAACAAAATTCAATGGGCTGACTCAAACTGGCTGAACCCAAAGCCCGTACTGGAGCACAGATTCACTTTTAGAGCTTTATCGAGGTGCAATGGACTAATGTTATGACACGCACTGCATCTTCATTAGAGTCGAACAGTAAAGGTTAAATCCCCTCGTCCTTACAGAGAGCCCTCTCTCATTTAAGACACAGTGTGCATCGAAACATCAGTCCTGTGCACCTTAAACAAAACTGAATCGTGCTCCAGTACTTGCTTTGGGTTCTGCCTGTTTGAGTTGGCCCACTGTATTTTGTTCTGTGGCAAACTTTAGTTTACCATCATTACTATAATTGAGGAGGACAAAACGTTAGTATTATCTTTGGATGATTTGGATCAGGTGTGCTCACAGGAGGGTCTGGCAAATAAAAGTCAGGATTGTCCAGCAAAAAATACAGAGCTAGCTCAGCTTTTGCTGCAATGCAATATGCTGTCAATCTGCGAGGCACTGCAAGGGGCAATGCATTACCTGAAGAATCACATTAGAGTGCATTGTACCATGAACAGGTTATACTACTGTTGTTTCGTCACAAATGCCAAGATGGAAAGTAAAATAGCTGTTCCAAAGAATTGCAGAAACAAAATAAGACATACACTGTTGTCTAAAATATTACTGTATGATGAAGCATTACAGTTTCTGAAAATATGAGAAAAAAGCCTGGCCTATCCAATTAAAAAGAGACAGACTGAAAACTGGAGTTGTTCCGATACCAATACCAGTATCGAAAAATGCCTCCAATACCGCCGAAAATGCTGGTACTGGTGTCAGTGAGTACCAGTCTGTGCACCGACCTGATACCACGTGATTTATCAGCTGCTAAATGGTACCAAGCTACTTCTGTGTTGGCTTAGTGTAGTGTATGGAATTTGATTTTCCTAGATATTAGTTTTTAAGTTGTTGTTGCACTACTGTTTTATATATTCTTTTTATTTTACAAAATTACTATTACACCTTAACGTTTTAAGGAAATTGTTATTTTTTTTAGCGCTGGTATTGGCTCAGTGCTCTGTATCTGCTGCTAGTTTGGGTATCAGAATCAGTATCGGAAAGGCATAAATGGTATCGCAACATCTCTATTGAAAACACACACAGATACATTATTTTTCCCTGATTCTTTCCATCGATTTAGGGTTTTTTAAGTTTCTCCTCACCTGGTGAGAGGGTCTAAGGACAGAGAATGTCACGTCTGTGCAGTTTGTGAAGCCCCCTGAGACAAATTGTAATTTGTGATTTTGGGCTATACAAAAATAAATTTGATCGATTGATTGATTGTTCAGTAATCACGGGTTTGGCCCTGAGTCACATGACCTTTGCTTGAGTCAAACTCAAGTTATAAATTTGATGAATTCTACACGTGACTTGACGAAACCAAACACTAAATAGAAGGCTACTTTGATACACTTTTCAACATTGCTGCTGTTGTTTTGTTTACTTGGTTCAAAGGAACAATCATAATGCAGTTATAATAGATGCAGTGTAATCAGGTTCACTTGCTCTGCTGATGTGACCTAAACTGTCAGTAGACAGTTTGAATCACTAACCTGTTTCTTTCCTCCTCAGATCTGACTGCGACATGGAGTATGACAGATATCCCAACAATCACTGTAACAGGTACTGAACATCTATTAACCTTGTTGTTGGTTCCATTTCCTGCTTTATCTTAAAAACCTCAGGTTGCTAATGTTCGCTATCTCTGTCCTGATTGGTTCATACATTCGGCTGCATGTCTCAAGACGGAAGCGTTTTTTCGAGAACAGTTTTTAACAAGACAGCGGGTCAGTAAAACATATCACAGTTAGCCCCCATTAACACAACCTTCTCAGCCTTGATCCAACCATCATCATCATCATCATTGCAGCCACTGCAGCTTCTTCTCCACACACTGATTCATGCATTCATATATTTTCTATTTTCTAGACAAGCAATCCGCAATAATAATCCATTTTATAATAATCCACACTCACGCACAAACAGATATCAGGCTTTCTCCTCCTAATCTTCATCTGCTTCATTTTCTGCTTTGTTTTCTCACCTCTCTAACTCACTTTCTGTTGTTTATTGATATGTATTATTGATTCGTGTCTTCTGCAGATGTGAACAAAAATCAAATTGGTTGCCCTCTGTGCAAACATTAGCTAAACATCAACTCTATGTTTGTGTCTGATGTGTAGAAGCGAATGTGTTTGAGAGTGGCGTGCACTAAACTCTAAGGTTAGAAAACGATCCTGCTGTCTCAGAGCTGTTTACAGTTCTAGGAAAGATGGAAAGTGTGAGTGAATCCCAGTTTGACCTTGTGTTCAGCGTGCAGCCAGCTGAAGGGGCATTTTGTGAGGATGAGTGCAGTCTCCCCTCTGCCTTCATCCAACCTCAACACAGATTATCCTGCACAGCAACAAAAGACAAAATACATCAAACACACAGAGTAAATGACAGAGCTGAGCCGAGAAGATTAAAAACACATCACCAGGATTTATTGAAACAGAAGACGTAAGAATAGGGTAGTAACCAAAAAAGAAAGAAATATGAGGAGAGAGAGAAAGAAAATGAGCAAAATATATCAACATTAGGAAAAAAGAAAAACAGATAAAAGATTTGATAGAGGGAGAAATATAAAGAAAGAATAATGATGGAAAAAATGTGGACGATTGGAGGACAAGAATAAATATAAAAAAGGTTAATAATAATTAAAGGTTAGTCATAAATAAAGATAAATTAAAAAATACTCAGGCAATCAAAAAAAAAAAAAAGCGTGAATTTGCACCAGCTGTGACCAGCAGCAAAATATGTCAGGATACAAAATACTGTGTACTTGTTTGTGTAATGGTGTATGTTTGTATTCATGTTCAATTGGCTAAAAGGGGGCGTGGCAATGGGAGTGGCCAATTGCAAAAAGGTGTATTACTTCCAAATGGATTCACAGACTTGCACAAAATTTAGTGAAAAGAATGGTCATCGGCCAAAGGACAGCTGATTAACTTTTCGGGCCACCTGGCAAAAGGGGGCGTGGCAGTGGGAGTGGCCTTTAACAAAAAGGCACATAACTTCTAAACGGATTCATGTAACATGGCCAAACTCTGTAGAAACTTGCCCCACCCCCTTCCATAACTTACCAACTGTTTGTCATACAGCTGATTGTAGCTATTGGCATTTGTGATAAATGAAGGATCCCGTGTTTTTCGGAGCTGACGTAACCTCAGAGATATCTCAGTCTCCATTTTGATCCTTTCTTCACAACTTCATGGAAAATGCAACGCTAAATCGCAGAGGAAATGTTTCATGAAAATGTTGAAACTTGTTGTGCATTTTAGTTAGATAACACTGACTTCATTGATTTATAATTTGTATTATTTTGGTAGTGGAAAGGAACAATTACTTGCATGGGCAAAGTTTGTTTTCATTCTTCTCTTTTAGATAATAACAATATTGTGAGTGTATTGAGCCATGAACTAGAAAAACATCAGAAAGGAGAGAAAAAGGAAAAGTTCTGGATTACAGAAAAGTTCAACTGAGCACAGAGATGGATGTGAAGGGAAAGAGGAAATAAAATTTAAACTCTTTAAATGGAACTAAATTTGCTGTGATGCAAAACAATAAATACACAACCACTAACTACTTTTTTAAAATTAAATTACATTCAATTAAAATAACCCTGATGCAGAAAATGGGGAAAGAAAAATGTGTGTGTGTGTGTGTGTGTGTGTGTGCTCTCAGAGTGTTTACGAATTGCTTAATCAGTTTTTCATTTAACTTTCTTAATTTTATTTCTTATCAATGTAATGTGCAGATTATTGAGCAGACTGGCTGCCCTGATGGAGGGAAGGAGGAGGAGACAGGGAAAGAAGAGTAAGAGGAGAAATAAAGTACTTCAGAGAAGAAAGAAAGTATAATTACAATAGAGGGATGATATTAAAGAGAGAAAAAAGGTATCAAATGCAAAAGAAAAACAGGGAGATATAGAAAGGGATCGAAAAAATAGAGAAATGTTTACATCAAGATAAGAGGAGCAAAACAATAGCATGGCATAGCCAAACTAATTCTCAAGTGACAATTAGTCTTGTACCTCTCGATTTCCTGTTCATTTCCAAGGGGCAGTACCAACAGATGCAGTCAAAACTGCTTCTGGAAACAACTGGAT
>JAPXVT010000016.1:17781067-17793310 GCA_029823135.1 Acanthurus reversus | reverse complement strand
TCGTTTCCTAACACACACATTTCTTTGTCTGTGAATAACTTGCTTGCAAACAAAAAGAGTGCAACTGTATATTTATGCAGATATAATCCAAATAACATGTAAAACACTGAAGGTATCCTTATTTGATGTCATAGCATTGATTTTTAAACTCATTTCCAACCTTCATCTCATCCTCAGTTTGCATCAAAAAGATGAGTTACCACTTAAATAATTGACTACATTTTTGAGTTCAATACAGTAAGAAAACAAGAAAAAAGTTGATTTAGCAGATGTTACACTTGGATATTCAGCAGCTGAATTTGTGGGAAATAAAACAACGAGAAAATCAGGTGTTGACAAATGAATGAAACATTCGGAGAAGTTTTAGATCATACGAAGTCATCTTCCAATCAGCTTGATTTGTGCTGCTTACCTGCCGTGTCTGCAGCCTCCTCATATGTCAAAGCTGCGTTCCTGCATCTGTCAGCGTGATCTGCTGACCCCACACCTGCCTCTCCGTACAGACTGACAGGGTCCAGAGCAAAAGCCGCAACCTTTGAACTGCACACACGCCCTCCGAACACCGGCTATAGCTGACTTTAATGATCTGTTTCAATGCCCCTCTCTGTATGAAGAGTTTTCACACTCACACACACACACCTACACACACACACACACACACACACACACACACACACACACTGTTGATGAGTCATAGCTAATGACTCTTATCTGCAGGAGGATTCTCACACTTAGCCTCGACGTCAGAGGAATCTGGAGGATCAATAGTGGGAAAGAGGGGAGACTTTAGGGGAGGAGGGGTCAGAGGTGAGAGCGGGTTTTTACAGTGGCTCCTGTTTGCTCTGCAGAGGGGGGACGTTAGCATGCCAGTGGTTATATGACAGTGACAAGTAGCTCCTGGAAAAAGTTTGACCTTTGACCAATATGCTAATAACCTGCAGGACTTCGGGACGTCTGGGAACTGCTGATGCTGATGGTTCAGAAAAATGAGTTTCTAGCAGTTTGGTTGTGTTTTATTTTCTTTTCCTAAACATGACACTTAACTGTTTTACGTTGCATTCTTGGATGAACTTTGTCTTATCAATAGAACAGAAAAAAGTTGTAGCCTCTGATGTTTGGTCTGATCTGGTTTTTAAAGCCTCGATGTAAGAGACCACTTAAAATGATCAGGGAGTTCTAACATTTTCCAACTAGGTCACAGATTTGAATCGGTGTAAGAAATTCGGTAACTTCTTCAGATAGTCAAAGCTTTAATTTTGGGTTTGAAAAATTGATTGCAAGACCTGATTTTGGAAGCTTGGGAAGAGAATAACCTGTTCAAAGCGCATCACCTGGTCTCATTGTCTCAATGGTGATGATATTTGATGACTAGAATTGCTATCAGTTGAACCTCTGATGATTCACTTAGAAATGTTTGTTTATTAAATGTCAGAAAACACAGAAAACTACCCATCGAACAACAGGTGACATCATTAAATGCCTTGTTTTATTGAGCCAGCAGTCAAAAACCCAACGGATATTCAATTTACAGAAATAAATCACAGAAAAGCAGCAAATCTCAAATTAAACAAGCAAAAACGTAGAATGTTTGGCATTTTTCCATTAAAACAAATCAAACAACTATTATTAAAATGGTTGCATCTTGTCTTTTAGTTCTTATATATACTTAAACCCTTAACATCCCCTTTGCTTTGGTATATGGAATACCCAAATTTAAAGGCTTATAATGGAGAAAATATAACCCAAAAAATATAGGTATGAGAGTTAGGGGAGAATCTAGCCATAAAAATAAACTGTATTTAACGAAATATAAAAATTCATAGCATGTCTATATTGACCTAAATTTATGCATTTAAATCAATATGCACAATGCTAAGAATCACTTAAAACTCTTATGGCCCATCTACAGGCCATGAGAATGGCAACAGGTTAATATACTGTCCATTCATTGCTCAAAATTCATGGATGCTTAAAACATGAGCAAATACTGATGTTTGTGCCGTATTATCTTTGTTTTTTACATATGGCGTAAGTTTGTCGACTTCTCACAATCAGACGCCCTTTTGACAGCCTGCTAAGTGTCAGAACATCAAGTTCATTTTCATCACATCAGGCGTCATGTCACCTCAAAGCACAAGGCTGTGATTATCTTTTGGACTCTCCCAAGGTCTAACGCTGTTATTTTGTGCGGGGATGCATATCTGTGTCGGAAACAAAGATACACACAAGGGCTCATCGGCGTAGCTTGCAGGAAAAAACACAAGTATAAAGCTTTTTTAAAAAAAAAAAACAGTTTGATGTCTTTTATTTGTGGTGACTTGTTTATTTATTGTGTTGTAAAGTGAGGTTACATTTATGCACCTTCATCTGGATAACTTTGCTGAGTTAATTAAAGCCTGAAATCCTCCTGGAAACAGAGAAATGTCCTCCCACATGTTCATAAATCCACACATGGTAAATGCTGCCATCTAGTGCACAACACATGAACTGTGAAAAGACAAACTGTCCTGCAGTACCTTTGAACACCATAGAGGGGCAGCATACACCCACACATTACTGCATGAGCTGAACTGAGGGAGGCTTGGATTGCGTAACATTGCTGGGGAAACACAACAGATGTATTTTTTGATGTTTTGTCTGTGTCTTTGCACAAACCAGTGATGAATATTAAAAGGCAGCACAGGGAGCCTGCAGGGAGAGTCTATAAGAGCTGGAGGTGTCTCTTTACACCTGAGCTGTAGCACCTCACTTCTTGTCCAAGGTGACGTCATGCAAAGGAGAGTGGGAGTGAGGAATAGCAATAATGGCAGAAACTGAGATGTGGGGGTGGTTCTTTATCAGACCTGCACCTGTTTAGGGTAAAAATACCACCTTGTTTTTCAGTGTGTGTCAGGCCTACACTATGCCGCGTCAATTTGTGATTTTTAAAATGGCTGTTTTCTCCTCTGTGATCACAAACAATAACACAAATCTTCAGTTTTGCCGAGAAAATACTAGAGAGCTTTGCTTTTTTTTTTTTTTTTTACTCTTCCATCAACACAAACAAGCACTTAATGTGTCTCTCAAGCTTTTAAATCTCAACTCCAGCTTTAAAAATCTCTTTTACAGACAAAGCTTGTTATATTAAATCTGTCTGGACTTTTATCTCCCAGGGAAATCACTTCTGCAGCTGAATGATTGTTCCCATGTGTATCCAAATGCCCCCACAGCTGCTACCCTTTGAGTTTTGGGGGCAAACTGTGGGGAAAATCACTTAAAATAATCAAAGATAAGTTTTTTTAAACTAGGTCACAGATTTGAATCAGTTTAGGGTCCACATAGTGACTGACGGTGTTCTCTGAAGGTCTTAAAAAGCTTCGAAAATAAAGCAAATACTGCACAGATCGAAGTGGAAATCAGGTGTTTGTGGATGTGGGTAAAAGAATTTTGAGTTATGATGGTTGTTGCCTGTAAAACGTTCATTTTTAAATCAATTTTTTTGCATCTTGGACACTAGATAAGGAACTTATTCACAATCCACTGGCCTCACTCAACAAATAACCTCAGCGGTGAGGACAGAACTGAAAGCGAGGTGTGTGTCACGAGTTTATCAACGAGAAACGGAGGTCAGGGCAGGTGAGCGTCCTCACAGTCCAGTGTGGAATTTGTGCGAGGTTTTGGTCTGAATGGGTGTATGTGTGTGTGTTTTGTGCGTGAATATGGATGTGACTTTCACCCTGGTGTGTATCGATGTAAGTTATGGAAATTGGGACCGATAATTGATGACAACATTAGCACCACTTGCCCTGAAGGTTTGTTTTTTTTATTTTTTTATATAGAAATACACAATTTAATTTACAGTAAACACTCCCAGCATCAATATTATGCATCCAGAGGGCAGAAATCTTGTTGTGAGGGTGACAGAGAGAAACATGGAGCAAAAAAGGTGCAGTGGAAGGAGAGGGAGTGACAACATGGAGACCCTCATCAAAACTGTCCCATCTGCTCCCAGTCTGGCTGCTGGCGGCAGCACAGGCGGCGGCGGCGGCGGTGGCAGCGGGGCGGTGGTGGGGGTTAACAAGGGCAAAGGTCACAGACTGTGATCAATTTGTTGGCTCGGCGTGTGTGTGCAGTGCGTGACTCTCTGGACAACAACACACAATGGGGATGGACTTTGTTTTCCTTTGGGACCACATCCTTACTGTTCACGTGTGCGGAGAGTTTAATTAGCCACGCCTACTTCTACTGTATTGTGCAGTATATGCAGAGTGTTTACACTGAAACCAGCACCAGTATGTGTTGCAAACTGGGTCAAGCCAAGAATAAAAGCTTTGATGCATTATGTTGTACTCTGCAGATGTTTGAGAGGCTAATGTTGCATATTTTTGTGCTTTATGGACATAATGGATGTTTGTTTCCGAGAGGATTTAATTGATCAAAGCGTTCTTGGTGAATAGATTAATGTGGGACCAGTGCAGATTGTAGCGTATCTTTTAGTTGGCATTCATTAATTTTCACCTTACAGTGGTGGTTCTGTTATCAGGCATGTGAGGACGAAGCAAACATTAACAAACTTTGATCATCCCAGTTCAGAAATATTTGGCGGCAGAATGTGGGTTGGTAACTTTCCAGGATGGTTCTTATTTTAGGACGGCTGGCATTTTCACATCCAGAATGTTCAAACTCTGAAGTGTCCTGATGTCGAGGTGTGCTAAAGTGAGAAGAGGAGTGTGGAGTCAGGTATGAGGTGCACAGCTGCTGCTTGATTCTTGTTGTTTATCCTGCATCTCCTCCAGAGAGGCTCCAAGTCATCAAGAGCAAAAGGTCCCACAACCCTCTGTAACACCATGTTGTTTTAACCCTGTCTGGAAGAGCTCCACCAAATTAAACCTGTGTTTTTGTTTCAGCATGGAGTTCTTGTGTGTCAGAAAACAACACGGCCAGAGGCTTTAGACAGAAGATGAGATGGGGAAGAGGGAGGAGAGTTTGAAGAGGAGGGAAAGTAGGAATTTCAAGTAGAAAAACATGAGTTTATACCTTATCTTTGGGGCTCATTTTACACTTTGCTTTGAACTTTGAGCAGGCAATCCCAGGGAATCGAAGGCTCAAACTGGCAAAGGCATTATTTCTTTGACAAGTCTGCATGTCAGTCAGCCCCTCATGAGCAGAGTGTCCACGGTCAGAAAAAGCTGACCGAAAAACAAGGTCAGGTCAGGTCAGGGACGCCTGGCCGGACAGGGACACTGCACACACTGAGTGAAACATGTTATACAATGACTCAAAAACTGTGGAAACAAGGCAGAACATGAGGGGTGATTAAGTTTGTGACCAAGAAAGGAGTCACATTTATTTATCAACATATTTCCCTCCTGCATTATCACACGATGTCCAGCAGTCATGGAGCGTATGGATCCTTTGTTTGGAGAAGTTGACAGCAACTGACTGTCAAAATGGCGACCACTTGAGCTCCTCCTTCATCTTTAGGAAGAGACTGTAGTTTAATGCTGAGGTCAGACTACACAAAATATGCCTGATAATAACCTGACCAGGAAGATGTGGGTCGTTGGGTGGGCTCAGAAACGATCAATGAGCATTGAGTGCAACAGTTGCTCGTTTTGTCTCATCAAGTATGTCATAATGGACAACAGCCGACACGCATCTAAAACGCCTCACAACAGAAAAACTAGCATGCTTGATTTTTTTATGTTAACCCCTCCTGACAGCTTGTCAGTAGTAGTAGCAGTCAGTGGCAAGCGCTTCCTTTCAGGTGACATCAAGCCTGTCGTGAAACGATGAGCGTGGAGCGACGTGTAGTCTGTCATGTCATTCATGTTATGATTCACAGCCACGACATAGCAAGAATTTATTGACACTTGACTCTATAATCGCCTAATCGCACAGTGACCATTTTAAACATGCAAAAAGTTCTTGAATTCTGACCCCAGCATAAAGATGAAATCAGGTGAACATGGTGTCTGTTGGACAAGTTCAAATCCACATGTTGTAGGTGGATGTGACCTGCAGTTTGTAATTACTCGAAACAGAAAAACCACAGCAGTTATTAACTTCAAACTTCCTGCATAATCACACAAAGTGTTGACCTGCATGTGCATGTCACCAGAGCTGCGTCACTCGTATCCCTCTACATTAGGCCATGAACTCCATCACCACCTAGAAAACGGATTATTTTTTAGAAACCAAACTGAAGCTGAGGTTGGCAGTGTCTGGAAATTATGCTGTAACATGAGACTCTTAAGGAATCAACTCGGCTGCAGCCTCTCCTCCCTGTTTTTGCTTTGGCTTGCATTTTATTTCGTTGTCTCTCTCTTTTAGTTCCAGTTTGCACCAAAGATTCACAACAAGAAAATCGGTTGCAGGGAAAGTTGCAGTGGTGTAAACTGGTCCGTCTCAGCTCGACTCAAGCCAGTTGATGGTGTCGCCTGCAGCTCAGTTTGTCAAGTTGTCAGAGGCCAGTTTTCAGCTGAATTACAAAACGCTGAAAGGTTCATATGACTTATATTATAACTGCCCACCTCAGCTTTGAACTACACAAATGAAATATTTTCTTAGTTTTATTTTATCCCCCTGTCTGTTTGAGCAAGACTCATCTCTACAATGGTTCCTCTTTAAAGAATCCACCTCAGGAGGCATATTGATTGCTCACACACACGCTTGCATGTAGCCCTTTCATTCTTACATTGATGTTTCCCACAGAGGAAAAAAACTAATGGATCAGTTGTCTAGTGTGTGTGTTGAAGAGGAGTGTTCAGGCAACAATTTGAGGCAGCTGTGACATTTGACTGCCTCATACTGTTCTGTAGCAGGAGCATCGCTGAAGCGCTGTGGCAGAGCGGCTCCTTTTGTCCTTTAAATTGCTCCATTGTTACTCCAGAGTGATTCATGGTGCTGAAATCTCCATTTAGAGCACAACAATGACACTGCTCAGTGTGTGCGTGCATGTGTACACGCTTAGCCGATTATTGATGCTGTCAGCCAAGAAAAGTTCGCCATATGCTATTAAACGCATGTGTTGGCCCAGTCCAACAACTGGTCTGCTCTGTGAAACTCTCACTTCTGCCTTCATCCTGCACACTGGTGTGGATGCACCTCCACGCACAGTGTGTGTGGAGGCAACAAGTGTGGAGCATGTGGGTGGAGAAACGTACAGGATGTGTAAAATAGAGGCTGTGCTGCTGCACGACGGGGACAGTTGGACAAACTCTGCTTTGGCTCAGTGATGTGGGTCATTGGTCCTGGTTAACAATTCTCTAGAGCTATTAAGCAATCTGTGCAACTGCAAAACAGGCCTGTGGACGCACGGGTGAGGTCAAAGTTAGTTGGTTTCTTTCTCTCACTCGTGATTTCCTCTTTCAGTGCGGCATGACAAATAAAGAATTTAGTGCAGATGTCTTAAGAAACTGCAGCCACTGCTCAGACAACTCTAATCAATACCTTTTATATAAGTAGTGGCTTAAATGTGCACTCTGAAAAGTGAACTGTAAAAGTCAAAGAATCCACATGGAATAATAACCAAACTCTGCTGTTTCCCTTCAGCTCTGGAGCTTTTTAGCATCATTAAACTCACAGTTGTGGTTTTCTGGAGCTTTAACTTGACTTTTGACTCATTGTCACTGCTTTCATCTTCATTTTTGGGCTGTTTTCTTCTGCAAAAAAGCCCTAAAAAGCCACCTGCTGAACGACTGTGACCAGACAGCTTCTAAATGTTCCACCATGTTGCTAGCAGGTTGTGTAAGAGCAGGATATTTCCCCCCGAAACCCAAAAAATCTAAATAAGACAGTAAATATTGGACTTGAATTCTCCAGATGGCTGGAAAACATAACTCTAAATAAATACTGTGATGATTTTTATCTTCATCATATGTAGACAGGAAACTGCATGTAAACAAATTCACCCTGTCAGCATAAAAGGTAATAAATGTCTGTTTACAGAAGGTTGGCTGTAAAAAGTGAGTCAGGAGGTTTTAAAGTTCACAAAAGAGACAGAGAAAAAAACAAACTTTAGGACTGATTACATCTAAAAATCTACTCCATACATCTGTTCAATACTATTCATTCTTTCTGAATTTACATCAACTTGACAACCTTTTTAAAGGAAATAAACTTTGTTTTACATTTGAAAAAGCTGAATAAAGTTTTAGAGGGTAAACTTGTCTTGTGGGTTTTCCCCCTCTGTCACATTTCAGCTTTAAAAATGAGAAGTGAGAAAAGTGGAAAGAAGTTGAGAGAAAAATCCTACAGATTGTTTTCTCACCTATTTCTCTAAAAGGCAAGCCCCCCCCCCAAAAAAAAACAAAACACGAAGATGTTAAATTTTACAAAGAAGAAAAGTGAACACAAAGTGAGAAAACTGTTGATTTGTGTTTTAAGAGAGTCCAGCAAAAACTATAGTGCAGAAAACTTTTTTCTGTAACACTCAATCAGCCTACATTGTCTGTCTTTGTGTGTGTGTGTGTGTGTGTGTGTGTGTGTGTGTGTGTATGTGTGTGTGTGTGTGTAGCGTGGGGCCCTTGTTGTTATATCCTGCTGCTTTTCAATGGAACAGCTGTGCGAGCCTCCAGCCGCCTCCAAACAAGGCACAGACTGCCTGGTAACTGCCCTCCCATTGGCCAACATTCCACCTCCTCTGACCAATCACAGGAGCCCCACTATGAGGAAGTGAATGGGGGAGAAAAACACAACACAACAGGAGAGAGAGAGAGGGAGAGGGGGAGAGAACAGCAGTGAACAGCGGTGAACTGTGAGAAAGTTTGCAAAACATGCGTGGAGAGGAGGAGGAGGAGAGATTTCAGCTCAGGTCTCCAACAGGGAGCAACGATAAGATTTCGAGAGCAGAATGAGAGCAAAGATCACTTTTAGAAGCTTTAACCTCTTTTCTGACAGATTGACATGAAAAGCTTTTAATGTTTCTCAAATCCAGTCTTTGGTAAATTCCAGCAATCTGCTCTAATTTTGACTTTTTTAGATAAAATGGAACAATTCTGCATGAGGGCAATTTGTAAATCTTTCCCCTTTACAGCCACATTACGAGTTCTATTTTGTGCAAAGGTTTTTAAAAAACCCAACAACAAACACAAAAGACAGCAAGATATAAAAAGACACAACACAGACACAACTCATGATGTTTAGCAGTGTTTCGTGAAGATAAACCCACGTGTTCTCAATTTCCTTTTAGCCTCTTTGACTCGAGGCAGGTCCGTTTTGAGTGACAATAAGGTGTTGACTTTTCTCCGGTGATGTTGTAGGCTTTGTGTGGTCGACAGGCTGAGACATGCTGCTGCACAACCAGCGTTTCCAGGGCTTTACATGGGCTCACTGGCACATTTGAGTCACTTCTCTTGGGGATAATAGGAGTTTGTTTTACAGTAGCTGTGACGTATGCGGTTGCTAGATGTGGGGTCGGCTGTTGGGGGTGATAAACAAGAGTGTGTGTGTGTGTGTGTCACCTTTAGACATCCTCTGTGGGTGCACAAAACAGCATGCATGTGTTTATAGAGTGTGTGTGTGCGTGTGTGTGTTTTGCAGACAAGTGGGTGGGCTCCATGCGCAGGCACATCCTGTAATTACCAATCAAAGTGTGCAGATCTGCCTGAGAACGTTGTGGAAGATGCACAGCTCTTCTCTCCCCCGAAGGTCACACTTCTTATGAAATTTCAGTAGCAGTTTCTCTCAAACGACAAGTGACATGTGAGGAGGCAGAAACAGGAGGAAGCAGCGAGGTAGCCTGTGTGATGTGGCGTAGAACGTGGCTTTAACCTGCACTGGTCTACTCAAATTATAAAACATGTGCAAACACTCTTGTAATTACAGACAGGCACACCGGTGGAGGTACAAACACGCAAAGCCGACCTCCACGCATGCACGTAAACACCAACGGGGTCAGAACACGCTGTCATTTGTGGAGTGTAAAGTACACAAGCGAACAGAGATGGGACGATCTGCTGACATGGCACAGTGGTGGGTCAGTGGATATGATAACAACCAGCAGCAGCGCAGCACCGTGATCCCGCTGACACAGTTCACACAGCTCACAGTGCATCACTATCTGTGCACAGATTTTGTAAGCAACCTCAATTTTCTGCACGAATGAACAGAAGGCTTATTTTTTTATGCTGAAAGGTTTTTAGTTTAAGTGATTGTTTGACTGACGACAAAATAAACTTTAAAACTTTTATTGCTTGCATCTGCCAGACATAGACCAGATATACTTTACTGATCCCAAATTTAGAAATTCACCTGTTACAGCAGCAGATTATTTAGTCATTGCACACAAAGTCACACATAGTAATATAGATTACATAAGAATGAAAGCGTGTGTGTATAGAAAATATAAAAAATGTACAACGTAATAAAAATATGACCATAAACCAAGAGAAAAACACTAAACTTAAAAATAAACCCAGAACAGAAACAAGATTGAGATTTAATATACAGGTATAGCACAAATAACACATGAATTTGCTGCTTTTAGCTGATTTATGTAATTGTGGATGTAACACTTTTAGGCTCTGGACAGTTGCTCAGAAAAACCCAGAATGTAAAGATGGATAAAGGACATTTTCCAGCATAAGTGATTTTTTAAAATTAAATACATTAAATGTTAGATTCATGGATCCTCTCTTGTCTTTTAGTGTGTTTAACCTTTAAGTGATACTCCACTGCAAAATTCTGTTTAGTATATTCGTTACTCAACAGGTTTTTTCCAAAAATGCGAGCCACTCACTTTCGCTGGCAGTCTATGGGGATACAGTTTCAAACCATCAAAACCATCTAAAAACATCCATCCAAAACTCTCAGCAGCTTCGTGTGGTACAATCCAAGTCTTCTTTATCGTGTCGTAGGCTTAATACTTCCAAGACACTTTGATTTTGACCACAAAGCCACTAAACACATCTGATCCGATGTTTTGAGTCACAGGTTACAGTTCTTCTAAATGTCGGTGAGCTACTTTCTGTAACATTTATTAAATATGGACAAAATGTCAAGAAACACCATATCTCGTAGATAAAGCTGTTTTGGAGAAAAATGGGTGGGGTTTATATGACCTGTGGTCCTTTAAATTGTTAAATCAAATCCAAGATGAAAGTGTTTTCATTTATTTTGCCTAATAAATAACATGGAGTGTGTGTTTAAAGGTGCTATATGTGACATTTTTACACGAAACAGAAACTGTTCTTCCAAACTCTCATGACTTTGAGTGTGTTTAAAAAATTTGTTCACACTTAGAAGATACACATATGACTCATGTTAATTGACGGGTCAGAATATAAGTACAGTGTGTATAATGTAAAGGTCTCCATGTGGTTTGGATTCCTGGTTTTCAGCCAGGCTGCCCGAGTTGAACTGCTGTGGGAACAGATTCATGTCTGTCAGTCAATATTCATTTCTCTGACGTGCACTCTTGACCTTCCATAGAACTTTAACAACTCCTGCAGTACTCGATATAGAAATTTAATTCTTTTTGTGCAAAAAGGTTGCATGAAGGTGACCCTTTCATCTTGAGTATATGTGAACACCGTCACTTCATATTAAAATTTTGTGATCTGTCATCTGATTTGGTCATTGCAGACATTCCCTGACACGCAAAGAGATTTAGAAATGAAAGCTTTCTGTTTTGCACACAGGGACGCAGGTTTATTAGGCAGCTTGCCTGTGGCGAGTCATTTACACACTGAGGTGAAGAAAAATTTACTCCACTCATCAGCGGATGATTGCAGAAACCTGCAGGGCTTCAGCTGGAAATCTTTCAATTCCTCTCCTCCTCATAGTAAATAAAAGGACTGTTGGCTTTTCAGCATAGGGGCAATTATGAATTAATTTAGACATGAGGTGGTTACACACCGGGAGCACCACGATTAGATGACACGAAAATGCAAAATACTTGCTGGCAATTTTTTCATATTAAAACTTTCCAGAACGGCAGCGACACGAATTTTGAGTCCTGACAGCTCACCCCAGCCACGGCGGAAGCTTGGCACGAAGCATCAGTAACGTTAGCTTACAGACAGACGAGTGGTGGCTAACATTACTTTTCCACAAGTTGTTAAGTATTGTTTTAATAGTAGTGGCTTTTTTTTAACGTGTTTGGTTGAACCGAAGCCGAGTCTCAGGTCTACACTGCGCACAGTGAAACAATCTTACTAAAGGCTCCTATTCTGCCCTACGCAGAGTAATCACAGAAAATTAGTACTTACTGGGCCACCAAGGTTCTTATCCGTCTTGTCTGAACATTCCTTTGATTTAATA
>JAPXVT010000016.1:17692986-17710225 GCA_029823135.1 Acanthurus reversus | reverse complement strand
GGTGTCCTGTTTTTTTTTCCAGGGGTGCACTTTAAACAGAGGAGTATGAGATATTTATAAGATGGCAACTCAAATAGTTTTTGTCTCCAGTCAACAGATAGCTAATATTAACTGGTTACAGGTCTGATTAAAAGGCATCAAAACATTTTTACATTCATTATTCACTCTTCTCATGGTTTCTTTATTTGATGCATTTACAAAGAAACATCACAAAACGAGTCTTAATAAATTACCAACTAGCAAACAACCAGTGCCGCATCTACAGTGCCTGCACAAAAATAATCATAGGCTAGCCTTCTAGATTAGCTTAATCTCTCCCTGACCTGAAACTTTTCCTATGAACGGAAGTTGCATAACTTCTGAATGAGCCAGAACTTAACTGTGCCCGGCCCATGCAAACATGGGCATGAACTTTGTTGGTGCACTCTGGTAACCAACCACAGACCTTCAACAAAGCAGCGGCATTGACACAGAGGCAAAAACAACTCAAGGTTGCCAGGAAAAAAAAAGGTGTCTCTGCTTTTGCGACAACGTAGCACAACATCAACCAACAAAATGCTGTGGTGGCCAATCAAGTACATGCAACTGCACATCCTGGTGGGTTATATTGTAATATGGACAGAGGACAGAAAAAGAGCAGTCAGTACATCAGTTGAGCAGAGAGAAAACTTACACCCTCACACAGGAGCCCACAGAGGGGAAATGTCAGCCCAGGAATAGAGAGGATGCTTAGCACCGAGGGCAAGGACACGGCCCTCCGCAGATGGATCAGCACTGCTAAAGTTTTAGCCAGAGATGGCTCCCTCTAGGGGGTGACGCCCTTTGATGTCAAGAGTAGGGACAAGACAAAGGGCAGAAAGAAAACAGTAATAACCAGCAAAAAGTCTGCAGACTGGCTTGTCTAATGGGTGTCAGCTGCACCGTCAAGTTAATTCAACAGCTAACAGTGTCCTAAATTGGAATGTACCATTATTAATAAATACTGCTGCTGATTCAAGGGTCATATTTCATCCTTTATAAAAACCAACAAAAGATTAAAGAGGTTGAATGTTTATGTGGTTGTGAAACAGAAACTAGCAATAAAAGGGAGCAGCATCACTAGCCAGTGGAGACATGATCAGACTTGATAAATCACCCTGAGCTAAAAGAGGAAAAGGAAAACATCGATTAGCTAAAAAAGTGCATGCAAACTATGAAAAGTCAATAGAGCCTGCAGCAGAGCTCCACCTGTGCTCATAAAACTCGGTTTACCACACATAACTTTTATTATTTATCGAATTCCAGGTTGTGTACCTTTCATGGTGTTAAACGGGTAATGAGTAACATATAGTCCCGCAGGGAAATTACTTTGCTACAGTTACTCATTAATCTGCCCGTCTTATGTAGGTCACGGCTGTTTTTGCACATTTTATGTTTTTCTGCTGCTTTATCATCCATATCTGCACTGCCACAGGAGCCAGAATATCACCCAGAGACAAACAAACCCACTCAGAGTGTACCAGTTAAACTCAGTGATGTTTGGAATAAACAAATTAGTTTGGGATGTTTAGTTCTTGCTCATTATTTCTGGAAACTGCTCTTTTTCATGGGACATGCTGGTAAAGAGGTGGCTTTATCTGATGTTTGGTCAAATTTAAACTTGAAAAACAAAAGTTCTTGTGTGTTTTGATGGAAAATACACACACAAGAGTTTTTTGACTGCAAGCGACCACATGAGTTCTATGAGTCTCACCTTGATTTGGCAGAGCTGCAAGGCCAAGTGTGTGTGTGATTACCAAAATGTGTGTGTACGTGTCTTGGTGCATGCTTAAGTAGATTTGTGTGTAATTAACTTGTGTTCCCAGTTTCACACAGGCACAGCGTGTTCTGTACGTCTTACGCCTGTTTGTTTTGCGCTAACACATAGATGCTGCTGACTGTTTCGTCTTGACTGTGGGTGTTTTGAAGCCATTTGAAACTCTGTGTGTGTGTGTGTGTGTGTGTGTGTGTGTGTGTGTGTGTGTGTGTGTGTGCACGCGCGTGTGTGTGTTTTCACACAGCTGTGTTCATGGTGGTGGAGAAGAAGAGGCACAGATCTTCCTGTCAGCTGTTTTCTTGCTTGTGCTCTCAAATTTCCCGTCGGTTCTCCACTTAACTCTTTTTTTTTAACTTTTCTTCTCTTTCACACTTTCTCTTATTTACTCCGTACCTCTATCCCCTTCGTGCTCCAAATTTCCGCTCAGTTTCTAGATCTCCCAATTTTTTTCTGTCTAATCTCTAATCACTCTCATTCCTGATCTAATTCTTCCTATTTCCCTTAACTAAATCATCCTTTATCTCCTCATTGTATCTCTCCTTGTCTTTGTGTTGCCTCTTGCTAGTAAATTACATCTTCTCATCAACATAAACAGGAAACAGCTGAGGCAGTGCACTCTCTTGTCTTTTTCCTGTCTGTTTCTCAGAAAACTAAACCAAACCACCAGAAACAGAGCCAGCATCTTCACCAAACGCTACAGAGAAATGTGTCAGGCGCAGCCGGCTGATGGTGCGGTTGGAGGTTAGCAAGCTGCAGAGTGTTTACAAGTAGTTGGGGCTTTAAATGAACACGTGCTTCAGGGGAAAAGAGGTAAAACAGCTTCTTGTTTTGCCTCCTGCCGCAGAGCTGTGACACGATTTTCAAGCGATTGAGCTGAAATCTTTATCAGGGTTTCATCAAAATGGATCCACACTCTGCAATGCAACAGCAGCCCATGCGTGTGGATCTCGTGTTTTGATGTTTGTGAAATGGCCGCTGTTGTAACGCCTGACAGGGGGATTTTCTCCTCCTCAGACAAAACTGCCACTGATGGAAGTGACCTTCAATCTGTGTGTGTTTGAATGAACTGTCACACATACAAAGTGTGTGATTGATTGTGAGTTCCTGCGTTGTTGTGCGTGTGTGTTCGAACATATGTATACATACTCGCACTCCTGCGTGTGTGGCCAGACCTCCTGTAGAGGGCCTCTTGTTGAGCCCCATGGCAAAGCTATATTTAGGTGGCTGGTTTTCTTTCTCTCTCTCTCCCTCTGAGTGGTTGAGAGCATTGCCTACATGTTGGGAGAGGCCGACCACAGAAATATGTTGCCTCCATGTCTGACCGCCGACTTTCAGATTAACCATATGTAGGAGAATGCAGACAGATGAAGACATCAGAGGTGGTTAGCCCGTTAGCTTATCATTAGGTATCACTGCTGCTGGCTGGAAACATAATTTGGGGATGACAAAAACATAAACATAGTCTCAATTTGTTTGTTTTTTCGAGAGTTGTGATGTGGGCAGAGCAGTTTCTTCCAGATGTATTTTTCACTGACGTAAAGTGCCTTGAGAGTTTTCAAGGTGTTCTCAGTGTTCCCTTGAATAGAAGCATCGGGAGCCTCTTGCTTTAGCTCAGCTTTAGCACCTTTCAGTTAGTTGTTTTGGTTTATTGCGCGCAACATTACTGCTTTGGTTTGATTTCTTTTTAAGCTTGTTTCCAGCCACAGCTGTCAGCCTTTAATCTCTTAAATCCAATGAAAATCAGGTAGCCTGTCTGTGTGTATCGCTTTTCCAGACCTGTTTGAATTAAACTACGTCCACTTCCTTATGATGAAGCCACGCTCATCTGGGTCTAGCCCACCAGAGAATGAGGCAAAGAGGTACCTGTGGAGGTGTGGCCCCGCCTGTGCACCCTGCCTGTCCAGAGACAGCGAAGTCATTATTCAATTTCAAGCTACTGTCACTGTGATACATAGCCTACTAGTTTAGCGTGGTTTGCACGTGAACTCAGTTATTAAAACTTTTGTTTATGGAAGTGGATCTATACTGCGGCAGTCCCAATGGTCGATACTTGCTGTCATTGCATGTTGAAAGTCAATCTCTCTGGATTTGGATTGATTCGATTGCAGTGGATCTACATCACCTGTTGCACGTGATGTGGAGACTGGCTCCTAATTGATGAATGAGAGCAGCTTGGGGCATTATCCTCTTAGCCAATCACGGTGAGACAATGGTTTTTTGTGAGGGCTTAAGACAGGTGGGAAATGGAATTTCAACTCAGTTATAGACCCTGAAGAGGCATTTATTTCATTTTACTGAGGCTTTTGGAAGAGTTTGGAAGCACCAGGCATGTTTGAGTTTTTTTTACTTTATTTTTATGCGGTCCGGAACTAGATCTTGGGCATTTTCCACTTAGGGTGTTTTTCCACCAAACTAACTCTGGTGCTTAAACTGGTTCTGTTCCAGATTCTTGGAACCTCGGTGCTTTCTAGTGAACAGGTCTGTGTTTTCACCAGTTTGGGCAGACTTATGGGGATCAAAAATACCTCAGTAACAGACGACGTTGCGCAGCACACAGGGACTGGAGAACTTGACACCCACTTCAGTTCCCATCCTATTTTTAGGTTCCAGCTTGGAACTAACTTTCTGAGTTCTGAACCTATTTAATTTTGGTGAAAATTCTCAGAATGGTTTAAAATTGGGTGCGTGAATCGGAATGGAACCAGTTTCATGTTGGTGGAGACCAGCTAACGGACAAATTCAGCAGCTAGCTGGTTAACACAGTAGAGTATTAGGTACCAGATAATTCTTAGAGGTATAAGTGGAGATTAAAACAGAGATAAAAGAGATTATTGATTATTGGACTTAGATTCATAAGGAGACCGCAAACAGGCACAGTAGTAAATAATGCTAATGCTAAAGCTAATATGTCAGGAGATTTCAGTGTTGTTTTCACAGCTTCAAATTCATACTGCTTTGATGATACCAAAGGAAATCAGAGCTGTGGTAAAGTAAAAGCATTTTTTGCTGTCAAAATTGCTGAATTCCTTCTAATCTGACCGAGAATCTAAAATCTGAAACTGTCTTCCAGTTTGCAGAAAGTACTGTGTGCTTCCACTTGCCGTTAGTGACAAAGAAATGTCTGAATGTTTTGCTTATGACTTTCCTTTGTAACTTTTTTTTTTTTTTTGTGTGTACAGATTTTCACCCTTGAGTTTGTATTGAAGGAACATATTTTTCAAAGCATTCGCTAATCTGTTGTACTGATGATTCAACCAGGAGCCTTGGAAGTGCTTCAGCAATCAGTCACCAAACAGTCTGTGCAGAAAATAAACACAACTTAGATTTTACCTGAATGTAAAAAAAAAAAAAAAAAAACTCTTCCAGCTTTGAAATTCCTGTTTTTCTTCCTCTGATTTATTTCATCTTCACTCCCTAACACCCTAACACTTAGGCCTTGAAAACACAAGGGTGAGTATATACAAAGGCACACTCTAACATCACATGACTCGACCCCTCACCTTATCCCAATAAGGCCTGGTGCTAGACTCTGGAATGAATTCCTCTGCTGTGGGAGTGCGAGCTGACAGTTGACACCACCAGCTTGGAGAGGGAGGGATAAAGATAGATGGAGGGCGAGGTGGTGGAGAGGGAGTGGGTGAAGAAGTGATATGAGAAGAATCTGGGCAAAAACAGAAGACATGATGCAGGGAGGTTGATAAACGGGTGAGTCATGAGATAATCTCGTTTGGCATCAGGGCGAGAGAGGGTTGCTCACCGTGAAGAGATACAGATCAAATCACGCGCTTTGACTTTACCTCTTAAGTTGCCATGAAAAGATTTTCTGACGAGCCAGAACAAGACCTGACTTGTTAGCCTATATAAAGACGCACAGAAGTGACAGATGTTTCACCACCCAGAAGCTGCGCTCGTTAAACATACATCACATATTTTGCATGTATTATGTATAAACACATAATTCAGGGGATTCAATACGCAGCACATTTGCATTATTGATTAAAGCAGCTTCTTTCTCTCCTGACAGAAGAACAATTCTGTCTTTCAACATAAGTGTTTGTTGATGGTGTGTTTATTCTGCCAGCTGAACTAGGTAAGCTACCTGTCAGCTTAACTGTTGGCAAGCTCATCGTCCCATTCTGTACTTATTCATACTTAGCCAGAGGGCTAAGTACATTGAACACAACTACGAAGTTACAATAACTTCCTCCTTCTCACAGGTAGCGGTGCCATGTCATTGTTCTGACACCCCGTTATTCTGACCACTCAGTCGTCCAACAAATGCACCGTGGGTCCGACATCCTGTTATTCCAACGACGCAAAACCCATTGCTCCGACGCCCCATTGGTCAGACAATACACTCACCAGTCTTAGTCCCATTCTGGATCGGGGACGTGCTTGGTGACTGTTGTCCCTCTTTAGGGCTCAGAGTCGGTTTACATGGCCTGTGCCCTGCCTGTGCTCTGTCTGTACCTGCTGTGTGAAATGCATGGAGTTTTACATCCTATCAATGCAATTTTTGCCATACCTTAACCATGGGGGAAAAGGAAAATACATGAGTTATAGACTCTAATGGTATAAAAGAAATTAACAAAAAGAAACAGGAACATAAAGTACAATAGCCTACAGAGAACCAAAGCAAAGGCTATAACCTAAATGAATAAAATGAGTTGGCTGCAGGTGACAGAGACTGGTGAGTGTATGGTCAAACCAATGGGATGTCGGACCAGTGGACAGTCCCTCAGGTAGCAAAGTATTCTGGCAAATACTTCTGCCACATATTTGGGTTTCTTCTGGCTCAATATATGTCTGGCTCTAGGTCCGGTCCACGTACAGCACAACTGCCAGATGCTGTTTCCACATCTGGTCCAATTCTGGCACGCACACAGAAAATAATCATTGCTGTCAGTCAAGTCTCACACACTGAATGTGAGGATGATGCATATCAACTTTTTCACACACCACACCTTGTATTTCTCACACCAGGAATCCCATGACTAAGGCAGCACTTCACGGACTGGTATCATTTTAAAAAAACTCCTACGGAGCTTCATAAAGGTTACATTGGGTGTTTTCATATTAATATAAATAGGTTCTCGCTAAAAAAACATTAAGAGAATTTAAAGAAACAATTCTTATTTTAAAAATGCAAGTTGTGACACTTTATACGCAGACATGTAACAGCTTTGGATTGCAAGAAGAAACTGAAGTCACTATTTGATGGCAGCACAAAAGCAGGCGTCACACTTAGTAACCTCTTCCCAGAAGACCCCTCCCTTACAGCATTATTTACATGGCTGGCCCAAGCTGGAGGTCTTTGTCCCCACTGTCTTCTGTTTCATTCATTGTCCCTGTACGGATGCTGGTGGGAAGGGCGTGTGCAGTGGGGGTGAAGCAGATGTCAGCGCTGAGGATGAATAGCACCCTAAGGGGAAGCTGGTATAGCCTATATACCCCAGAGACCCTCTCAGGCAGGGCAGGGATCTGTTCTGAAGACAAATCAACTTGTCCTTGGCTTCTGAATGATGCACACACTCATGAAGAGCATAAGGACGCTCATGAGATGGAAAAACAAACAGAGCTGCACAGATTTTCAGGTGTATCAATGAGAAATATTTAACCCTGGACACAAAAATTCATAAGAATTTTTAAACACCTTTAAATTTTCTACCAGGGTTTTCTTTTGCCTCTAATTGAAACTTTCTGAATCACATGACTCTGGAGAAATGTAAAAGAACTCTGAAAGTGCACACAGAGCCCACAGTGTGAGGCATATTTGTGAGAAAGGCCTGTGTGACTTAAACAGCTGGGGCTTAGCTTTTGTCTTTAAGGCAGGGGAGCGCCACACTCACACTCTGCAGGAGGGCTGCCCTGTCATCTTGCTGGCAATAAAGCAGGCCCCAGATGTCTGAGTCCCCCTGTTAGCAGACACACAAGCTCTTACTGTCACTCAGCAGAGCTTTGTTCTCTGGCTTTAACATTTTATTTGTACACAACATTCTGACAGAGTGTACATAAATGTTACCACGGACCTACAAGACAGTACAAAACAAGCGCTTTGTTAAAAATGTGGAAATGCTTCAATAGAAATTCAATCAGTGTCGGGTTCAATGACCCTCCATAGCCTGAGGTTGCCTGATTGTTTCACATTTCACATTACTGCATCATAGCATCAGACTAAATGAGTGTCTCCTCAGCCGTGATCAGCCACACCTTCAGGAGGTTTCTACCTTATCAAACCATCTCCACAGGGTGACCTCTGTTGCTATGTGAGCGTGAGGGGAGGGCAGAAAATGTTACACTGCTGTTTCATCAGTGCCAAGCTGAAACTCCAATGCAATTCTTTGATGACAGTTTGATGATGTTCTGACATACGTTGCAATCGAATTTGAATAAAATTAAGAATGACTGATTCAGTGTGGTCCAAAAAAAAAAGCATGCTGATGTCTTACATGTCTTAATTAATATAAAAAATAATCTGATGCCAATTTCCATAATTCTGTCTGCTTTAAGTAAAATTCAAAGGAACTGGAGTATAAACTGAACCTTCTGCAGAACAGGTATTTATGTTAAAATTACTTCCTATGAAAACGATATAGTTCAGCACAAACACACGGATTGCACATCGACGTCTTGTTTTTCAGAGATGAAAAACGTGTCAAAACATCTTGTACCAGTGAGTCATTGCAAAATCCTGTCCACTGAGATTGCAAAATCCTGGTAAATCTGGATCACTTGTGCTTTTGTGTTAGTGTTGGATGATTTTTATTCACTTCCCCCCAGATGATATTTTCATACAAAAGAAACCACAGTGGGCCGTTTAGTCGGACACACCCCTGGAATCTTTGACCTACTACCACAAGGATCAACTCAGGACAGCTGGCAGTTTACAGGACAAACATTTGAAGAAAACAGGCCTAAAAATGAATAAAGTCCCTTTGTGCTTCATGCTGTGAGACTGCAACACCCACACTTCCCAGTTACCGAGGCCCCGTGCTCGCCAGTGTTTGGAGAGTTCAAACCCGACTCAAACACAAGCCTAGTCACCTTCCCTCTTCGTGCCCTCCGCCCCCGCGCCCTCACGCTCCTGCTAAACCAGCTCTGCTCGCTCCCTCCTTTGTCTGTGTGTCAAAACCAAGCAAATGTTTTTCTTTTTCTGCCCGCTGCTAAGCAACCTGAGGGAGTGCTGCAAAGGATTGCAGTCTTAATCCAAACTCTGGGTTTTGCAGAGTCAGCTAGTTCTGGTGCAGCGGTACGAATTGCGCATAGCAGTGCCTCTGGCAGAGTTAGCACTTTTTTTTTAGAGTGTTTGAAAGATTCCTTGCTAGCAGTACCATCTGTCACATCCTGTCATTTAATAGGTGGAAGCACAGGCAGCTTCATTTGGATGAAGAATGGCATACTGAGTTTAAGTCCAAATTTCTGAAAACGCACACTTTTGGACTAGAGGTGATTGGATTTGACGGAGGCAGGTAAAAATCCTTTTAAGGGAAAGCTTACAAAATGTTCCACAGGTCAACAAAACATATGGAGTGATGTGACTATTACTGACAGTCATGCCGTCTGTCAGCAGAGCAGATTTTCAGCTGTTTAGACACAAATTATGTTCATCAAATTTAGAAAACAAAGCCATGACTGCTGTGTCATGGGATCATGCTCGTTTATCATGTGTGACTAAGTTTCTTAATACAAGAGTCCCCTAAGAGAGCAGCTAATGTTAGTTAATGTTAACTTGATCTCCTCTCCAGTCCTTTTGGCACAGATGGCCCACTCAATCCTCAAAGACTCGGAGGTCAAATTCCAGGCAGGAACCCAGAGGGACGAGACATCAGCACTGAGGCTTTTGCAGCTCTCTCTCTCTCTCTCGCTCTCTTTTTTCATGTAAACTATAAAGTCCAAAGTACAACCTGCATTGTTGCTTATAATAATGAATGCCTGTGATTTATAATTGTATTTGTTTAATAGTTCTGAGTAATGAGGAGTAAATAACGACACAGCTCACAGGGGAAATGATGCCAAGATACGAAATCTTTTATTACAGAGAAAAAAAAAATTTTTTTCTTCCAAAATATAGAAATCTGTACAACTTCCGCACAATCAATTTACATGAACTGTACAAATTTACAGCAGTTCATCACAACATACCCAAGGAAAAGAAACTGAACACGATAAAGATGTACTGACATGAGATCACAAGATAGACAGCTTTTCTTCTTGGGTAAGCTCAGATTTTTTTTTGTCTATTTTCTGGTTTTGTAGGTAAATAGAAAAAAAAGAAAAAAAAATGAAAAGAAAAGAAAAGAAAAGAAAAAACAAAGGATACCTCTACACTTACAGATCATGGAAACTAATATTTTTTACCAAAACAACTTTGGTCCTTGCCAACACTCCCATCACAAATGGCTTCACTTACGAAAAGCGTTATCCATGTTAAAAGATGAAATACAAAAAAGGAATACATCTAAAAACACCTCTGGATAGCAATTATTGGCACTTCCCATGTGTAATGTTATGTACTCTACCATTTGTTGTACAGTTACAATACATTCTACAATATGTAAAACACCTCAAATGTGAAAGTGGCAATAATTCAACTAATCATGACAAGTTTGACGACGACAACAACAACAAAACTGCTGTTCCCTTCCTGCTTCATGTCTTAACATGCACAACTTTTTCCACAAGGGTTTTTATTGAATGTCCGAGGCCTGAGTTTGGCAATACATTCCAGGAGAGACTCCTCGCGTCTCAAGAAAATGTCACATGACTTCCAACTTGACATATTTAGTGCATTTTATGTGCTATTTTTACCTCTGACTACTCAAAGCACTCTCACGACAATTCTGTAACCTATGTGCGCACAAGCTGAATGGATGCCATTTAAAATAATCACCATTACTGAGGATTTGAACTATTTTGTTTGGTGGTGGCGGTGGTACAGCTGTGAAGGTGTCTAAAAGGAATTTTGGGGTTTAATTTGAATTTTTGTAGTTCTAAAAACAAAGTCTGTTAAGTGGGTTAGAACAACGGACTTAAAAATCCTCTTAAAAAAGAGGATGAAGAAGAGGAAATGGGGTTGGCAGAGTGGAAAGATGAGAAAATCTACCAGTGTGACCATAAAATACATCTAGAGGAAAGTGAGACAAGGCGATCATCTCGCGCCCGAAATATAGACCAATCTCATAAATTCCTGTCACATGATATTAAAAAGCTTTAATGGAGCAGCGTGATTTTAAAACTGCTGTCCACAATGGAAACCAAAGCTCCGGGCTCCCATCCCAGCGAGCTCCTCTCCATCTGGCCAATGTGGAATCGCTGCCTTTCACAGATTGCTGAAGGAAGTATCAGCAGAGAGCAGGGGAGATGGGTCAGGGGGTTTGCAGTGCGTCAAAGGCTATAGC
The DNA here is from genome assembly GCA_029823135.1 of Acanthurus reversus. NCBI lineage: Eukaryota > Metazoa > Chordata > Actinopteri > Acanthuriformes > Acanthuridae > Acanthurus > Acanthurus reversus. The sequence goes on along the minus strand of JAPXVT010000016.1, from coordinate 17,699,032 downwards.
TCTATTACCCATGATCCTCTCAGGCTTAGGGGAGCTTAAACACCCGCAGGTCTGGTGATGAGCGGCGAAGCAGCCTGCCGTGACAGATTTGGCCAGCGGCTAAAGCTCGAGCGACACCCGAAGCCGTCGCGGCATCTGTTCCAGCTTGCTGTTCTGCTGCTCGGCCCCCAGAACCGGGAGTGAAGTTGGGGTACGCCAGACAGCCATCACATCCTTTCATATGCATGTAAACAAAGTCGCTACTCAAACTCATTAATCAAGTGCAGCGCAATCCAGTGAGATGAAAAACAGAAAACAACGGCCGAGTACCCTCTGTTCTTCATCTTTGATCCATGTTTCCTCGTCTCTCACTAGCCCCCCTAGTGCAGCTTGAGCACGCCAAGCGCGTGTGCTGGTTTCTTTTTTTTTGTGTTTTGTTTTTTTTTTTTCTAAACCCATCACTGCTGAGGGAGGGTTGGAGGGCTTCTGGTCAGGGTCGGGGATGTTGAATAAGTCCAGAGGGGGGGGCTGGAGGGATTTTAGCTGCCCTGGACAAAAAGAGTCCGGCCCTGGCCCCCCACTCTCTCACACCGGCTCCCCGTCCCTGCCTTCCTTACCCAGCTCCCGACGGTGATGGAGGATGATATGTGTCACATTAAGTCTACCTGCATCCACAGGGGGTCAGCTAGCAGCATGCTGGCTTGCTTTTGGCTGAACAGGAGGTCTGAGCTGAGGGGTGATATGTGGCACTTGAGGCACTCTTACCCCCCCACCCACGAACACACCAGGAGGAGTGATGAGGGGGGAGGGTGATTTGAAGCTGCCAGGCTGAAAAATGGGGACACCTCAAGTGAGGGTCCGGGCAGCACGTTGAACCAGGCTGGCTCACATAAGCCTGATATCAGGTTTAAAAATCACGAATGGCTCATGATTCATGACAATGAGGTCTGTAAGGCAACGCACCTCCAATGCACACATCAGGAAAAGTCTCTCCCTTTTACACGACCTTGGAAATAGCTAATGTGAATGAAAATCGAAGGCTGACGAGGCCTGCTGTTGTTTTGTAAAATTCAAGTGAAATGAATCTCTGAACAGTCGATGCTCCAGACCTCCTTTGGCCAAAGTCACACACAAGTCATCACTTAGTCCAGACCTTCCAGACTAACTTTTTTATTCCCCATCAGCAAACACAAATCACCATCTGTGTGTGTCTGAGGGGGAAACAGCTTAGCTCTGCATCCTGCCAGAGCGAATAGTGCCATATGAACGGATGACAGAATGTTTCTAACATACCACCAAAGAAAAAAAATACTCTCCACCTAAGAAAAACAAATCAACAGCTCTGAAATGTTCACAAATACAGTGTTAAAAATGGGTTTTTTAAAATTGTTGCACACTCCCAATTTCAATAGACATCGGTCTATCCCAACGTGGGAGCTACAGTATGAACAAACGGGTAAAAAATGAGGAGGGCAATAAAAAAAAGGTGTGAAAAGATGACATTCGAATGGATGGAATGCAGGCGATTTTTCTCTAAAAGTACACATCCCACACAATCTAACGTCAAAGTGCATTCAATGTCAATTCTAGCAGGGCTACATGACCAAAAATAGCCCCCCCTCTTTGCTACACTTTGAATTTTGGTGATGCTGGAGATGACAACGTGGTGGAAGGAAAAGGGGACAAATAATAACAACAACAACAACACAGGAACTTGATTGTGAATTTCAACAACATTCATTAACTAAGGGGAGGGGGGAGGAGACGGATCCCCTGCCCTCCCCCGGAAAGCTACACAGAACATGGGTGATGGGAGGGCGACAGTGCAACAGGACACGCTGGTATCCATAGGTAACAGGTGTCACGACACATTCCACTTGCACTTACATACAGGCTGAGGGGAGGTTGAGATGAGCGTTTTTCTGAAGCTTGGTGCTGATGGTAGAAGACGGAGAAGGAGAAGTTCAGACCGAAAGCCTTTATTCCAGCTACAAGATAAAGAAAACGACTTCCCTGTGGTCCAAAAAGGTTGTTTTTATAGAAAATAGAGATGCTGTCATTGGGCGTTTCTTTACCTTGAGCATGGATGGCGAAAAAGGCTCAGTCTAAACTTAAACTCCCCCACACCAAAACAAATAACAGCAAATTTAATAACCTCTGGATTTTAAAATTCAAAGGGTAGTTCCTGGTGAAAATTCCTTATAATTTAGGTTTTGGTGTTTTGCGGCGGTGTGTTGAACGTGTACCCATAGTAACCACAAGTAAGAAAAGTGCAAAGTCAATGACAGCCCCTTCATAGATGGAGCTGATCACCATGTTGTTTACAGTTGAGGGGTGGGGGGAGGTGGGGGTAGGCGGAGCCAGTTTCCATAGGGGTTCCTGGTTGGTTGGTTGATTTAGCTGCCCCAACAGTTCCATTTCCACAAAGCCTCTTCTAAAAACATGGAGTGCCCAGCTGATCCAATGACACAACAGAACAGACGAGAGTGGGTGGGGAGGGGGTAAAAAATATCAAACCTACGAGGTTTCCATCACCTGGACGATAGGCCACATCCTCTGCTCTTGTTTTCTTTTTCCTTTTTCTTCTTTCACTATTTCATTTCATATTCTTAGCTTTAAAAGGCTCACCTTGATCTGGCCACATGATCTGACCAGCCACGGCGTGACCCTGAACAAAAGTAGGTCGGGGGGAGGTGGGGGGGGGGTGACGGTGTGCCTCTTTAACTGGACACAGTCATCATATTGTAGGCTTTGGAGGGACTGGTTCTGCCCAGCACCATCAGTTCCTCCTTGCAGCTGATGTGACTGTCCACCATGGGGCTCATCGGCCCGCTGTTTCCTGAGGGGGAGCTGGCGGCGGAGGCCAATGCCGGTGTTCCAGGGGGGCAGGGCTGCGACTCGTACAGGACGCAGATGGAGCCGTCCTCGCCGATGCGGTAGGACACCTCGAAGGGGTCCACCCACAGCGTGAGCTCACTGGGCAGCAGTAGGTAGAGTTGCTGGATGGTGAGGCCAATGCGCTGGCCCGCCTGCCCCACCAGTGGGTCCATCTTGTGGTTGATGCGGATGCAGCGGTAGCCTGAGCCCTTGCAGGGCCTGTCTGGGAACCAGTGGTGCTTATATTGCTCTGCAGGGAGAGAGGGGAGAAGAAGGTGGAGAGAATGTTTTAAGTTTTGATGCGATTACAATCATGTGGCTTGTAATAAAATGGCTAAAATAAAATAAAACTCACATCTTACAAACAGATGAAGACAAAGGGAAAAGGGGAAAATGAAAGTATGACTAAGTGCTGAGTTGCAGGAACGCTAGACTCCAGACGTCTGAACAAAGGTCAAACAAACTGGACTCTGTCATAGATAAGTCCATGTGACTTAATAAACATAATGGTGTTTACACAAAGATGGGAACATCATCAAAAGATATAAAAAACCCTTGTGTCTTTTGAAATTTCTGATATGTGGCAGACGCTGATTAAATACACGCTGAGTATTAATACTAATTGATCTGAAATGTTCAGATTAATTTATCTCAGAAACGCAACAGCCTGTTTCACTGTGTGCATTTGGGTCGTTGCCAAATGTTAAACAAGAAAAAGGCTTAATGATTAAGAGGAGTCGATCGTAATCTCGTGTTGCTTTTTTTGCCAGGAGGCAACTTTTAAGTAGTTGGAAAACCAGATCAGATCTGATGTGCAATGAATCAAATTCATCACGATGCAAAAAAAGGGGGGGGGGGATCTGCTTTTTAATGTTGTCTATGTTACTTTAATATTAAACTGTTCCTGTGGAAGTTTTACAAAGGCCAAATTGATCTTAAAGCTTTAAAATAACATTCTCATGTATTTATTGCAGGGTGTAGTTGTGTGCAGAAGAACATAAAGCAAAGAAAAACATCAGCACCTGTTCCAGGCCTGATAAGCAGGCATAAACAGGCGGTCAGCGGCTCCCAGGGCCTACGTGACAAAAAGAGGCCCAGTGAATTGCCCAATCCCTCCCCTGGTCGTCATCACTGTCACAAAATCTCCCATGACTAGCAGAACAAAAACACCAAAAGTGTCGAAGTCTCGGCCAGCCATCTGGGACAGCGGCTCCGCCTCTTAAAGGGAGAGGACGCTTTTTTTTGTCTGTGTGGAAGTTTTCAGAGTGCAGTGAAACTGGTGATTCAGAGTGACGCCACTCGCTGAAGCTTCAGGCATTTTGAGTGGTTACGATGATGAGAGGAAAAGTCGACTGTTGACTGCCAGATTTTTGGGTGCATGAGGAAGTGAAATGCGGCTCACTCTTTCCTTGTAGATTCACTTTAGAAACTTAAAAAGGCTTTCCATTTTTTCTCAGATTGCTTGATAGCTGTAAATCTCTCCTTTGTTCTGATTACTTCCCCCGTTTACCCTGACATGGCCTGTTCACACTGAATTCCCATTGATGCTAATGTCATTGTGGCCAGAGAAAAACAGGGTAAGTGAAGTAGGCCAGCATTCAGACTGGGGCCAAGAGGCCACCTGTATGCATCAGAGGATAATGACACCCCCTTCCTTTCCTCCCCCCTCCCTCCTCAATGTCTTGTCCCAGAAGGCTGCATACTGCTGAGCTAATGGAGGCGCTGGCACTCGCCAAAGAGCACAAGGGGCTGGATGATCTTTCAGCTGCGGCCTGAGCCACAAAGGCAGCTACCTACTAACCCTGGAGCAGCTGGGAAATGATCAGCTCAGCAGGACCTATTCTGAAAAACCAGGGCACATAGGAGGAAGGGGGGAGGGAAACGGAAAAGTGTGTGCTTAACCTAAAGAGTTTAACGAAACTAGGTTGTTTACTCACTGAAGCTGGCTGCAAACACCACAAACAGGTATTTTCCACCATTTTCTTTGAGATTAAATCACGCTGCCACTGATAAAAGGGAAAGAATTTAGATCTTGCTTAAGTTATTGCGGTTAAAACCTGGTCGTTAGGACTAGTTTCTCCACTTCCCTCTGCTCAGCACAAACAAGAGGAGCTACGCGCTCGGCCTTTCAGTGTGCAGACACAATAGTGAGCGATTGTGATGTTTCCGAGCACAAAAGAGCTCTGGCTGGCCTAGTTTAGCAGCAGGGAGCCGCAGGATACAAACACACATTCACCTTTGTTTTCACACATTTGCCTCGTGCTGAAAATTAAACATTTTTGTCCTTCAGTTAGACTGAACTGCAGTAAGTTATTTAGTATTTAACACCAATTTTCATTGACTGAGTCCTGAACACGGCACATTAGATCTTGTATTTTACATCACTTGGGAATATTTTAGGTGTTAGTTGACTAATTGATTTTCAGTTAACTTCATTTTCCCTCGATTCCACTGCACTGCCCTTGTTTTTAATCTCATTCTACAGGCGCCCACCAAAGCATCCCCTCCCCCACAGACAGCCTCCATTCAGCTCCAACTTTTGTCTGTTTACAAACACCACCGTCACACTGAGCTCTTGTTGACGTTTTAGAGGCAAATTATCACAAAATTTTCAACAAACACAGATTCCTCAGAATAAACACATTATCATTCAACATTCTATTGATTAATCTCCTTTTGTTTCACTAGGGGTACTACATTTTACTGAAAACCAAAGTATCTGCAAACCAAGATGTGCTTTTGCATAAGTGAGCGCTGTAATGCAGAAAATGTGGGTCATCTGCTGCGGCGGTTCTGTGCGCGGTGGATGGACTGAAGCAGATGTATGGCAGCTTTAGAGGCCTGGGACTGGAATGTGTTTACAGCAGGAAATGAGGCACAATCCCTCAGCAGCACTGTTCTCTAAAAAACCCTCATAATGCCCGGTAGCCTAAATCTGGAGTTAAGCCTGTAGGTTAAACATGGGGGGGAATGTGGACTCGATTAGCTGGTAAATAAAAGAAATCAGAAGAAATCAGTTAGGCCCCTTCACTGAAATTTTCCATTACCTCTAATAACTAAATGTGTTGCATTTGTCCTATTTAAATTAATTGAGAATTTAGGTGAACATACGTTAGAAATATGAATACAAAAAGAATAGTAATTGTGTGTGACATGGTTATTAACACACATCTGAACACACACACACACA
>JAPXVT010000016.1:17554446-17568288 GCA_029823135.1 Acanthurus reversus | reverse complement strand
TGCAAAGCTTCTCTTGTTCCTCCATCTTTCTGTCTGTGTGCTGCCTGTTTTTACACCCATCTGCAAAAACCACAAAATGCAGCCAGACTCTGGCTGAAAAACAAACACACCATTCCTGCGCCTTGCTCGTTCTCCATCACTTCATCTCCTTCTAACTCACTGTGTTGACACAGCCAAGAGCTGAAAGAGGTCAACTGTCGTTTGTACAGAGAACAAGATGCACTCAGTGTCTGTGCGCAGCCACTTTGCCACTCAGCAACATCCTGAGAACCATGACGAGATGTAAGAGTATCTAACAATAGATCACAGGTTGTAAACAGTGTGTGCCGTTCTATTTAAAACAATTTAATAGAAGAGAGTAGAAAGATCAAACGAGATTCATTAAATTTATCAAACAAGTGTTTAAACCAAAGGTTCATTTAAGTTCTTTGTTCCTGATATGAGCTCATGTGTTTGTGCTCAGTTATCTCTTTAAAACACAGACTTGTTAAATAGCAGTCACATTGATTGCTTTTTGATTTTCCCTGTAAACTGTGAGCTACTTATTAAGGAGAAAAACATTTTCACTTCACTGCTTTGCTTGAAGATATTTTGCAGAATTTATTACAAATACTTGTTATTCCTGTTGGTTTAAACATGAGGAACTGAGTGTGTGTGGATGTTTTAAACCTCACAGCTGTGCTCTGTAGCTTTAGCCTCTTATGTTGCATTTTGTTTCTGTCTTTCAGTGACTTCCTGATTTTACCTGGCTTCATCGACTTTACCTCTGACGAAGTGGTGAGTACACGTGTTAAGAGCAGTATTTGAGAGTACAAATAGTGCCTGACTGATAGATGGTTTGCTGATATTATTAGTCAATGCTGGCCTATCGTGGATATATTGGTACCAGTGTAATGTTGTTTGATACTGAAGGCTGGAAAATATGTCTGGACAATTGATTTAAAATGGTGTAATTACATAGTTTGTCCAACAGAGGGCTAACTAATAAGAAAAGGGTTTACTGTTAGGTGCATTGATTTTTGTTTGTGATATCCTCCATTACGTAATATGTATCAGAATCTTGCAAAGACAGTTGGGTGCTAAAGGTCTCTCTCTTCTTTCATGCCTGAAAAGTCTCCTCTTTTCAGCCGCAGGTAACCCATTATTCAACCAACACATGTAAGAGCATAGCATACATCAGATGGGACAAATTGTGAAGGATACCTACTCTCTGAAATAAAAATAAAATTCAGTCTGACAGACACCTCTTTCCTGTCGTATTTGCAGTTAAAATCCCTAATAACAAAAATAATCTCAGAGGGCGCTCACATAGGTTGCCATGAACATTTGGATGACGGATTGCTCAGTGGCACTTTATCATGTTTGATATTGACACCGATAAGACAACGCTGAGTATCTGTCGATAATGATTCAATCCGATACAGCCTTTCCCCTCTTTTAAACAACAAAGTTATAGATAAAACATCTGTATGGAAGCACTTTGCTCAACCTCGCCATTTTAAATTAGTCACGTGACACATGCTGCTGGTCTGTATTGTGCTGACATCTCTCCTTATGGCATGTAACGCATAGCTTAATTAAACATTAATGGGAGAGTTTAGGCTAACAAACAAGACTGGATTATACTTTTTTCCCTCCCTGGTATCTGATCCAGTGATTTTGGCCAATATCAGACTGATACTGAATATCACATCGACTCATCCCTAATTTGGATGTCAGCCTTAAAAAACATACAAGAGAGAAATGGTCGCAGGCATACAAGCTTCTTCTTCTCTCTACTCCTGTTAGCAATATTAAATCACAGAAGAACTGGGAGCAGGCCCTTGGCATCTCACTCACCTCACATGAATGGGATAGAATATGGAAGCACTCAGTATCTCCATCTACATGTGTAAGATTTAGAGTAATACAAATGAAAATACTGCACAGAACATAAATTACCCCCTCCAGGCTAAAAGATGAATCAGTCCCTTTCAGGCTTCTGCTGGCATGGATGTGGAGAGGCGGGCACTCTCTGCACTTCCTGTGGCATTGCCCAGCTGTGAAAGCCTTCTGGGATGGGGTCAGAGACATACTGATGCTTTACTGTAACTTTTAGTCCAGTGATGTGTTCACTGGGCATTCAGCCCTCTTGCATTTATTGTATGCTTGCACAAAAAATTATATTACAGGCACATCTAGCGACAATTCTTATGACCTGGTACGTTAAACAAAGACAATTGTTTCAAGTTTAAAATACGGCTGCAGGAGTTTTTAATCTTACATGGAGGATGCTGCAGCACCTTTGTCATGTTGGGACGGGGTAGCAGATGATCATTCCTGTGATCAGAACATCTCTCCCTTTCTTAATTTGTTTTTTGAAATTTTTATTTTATTTTTTATTTAAAATTTAAAAAAAAGAGAGTTAGGCCTGGGTTGGAATGAAGTATTTGTTGTAAAATCATGTGCGCATGATTAACACAAACATTATTTCAAAACTGTAACACCAGTTTTCTAGCTTCCTGATATCAGTATCCGCGTTGTTCCAAAGAATCCCATACTGGTTGGGCCCTAGAATCTTAAGGTCTGTTATTGTTTCATTGGATTGTTGCATTAAACTGTCTAATCTGAGCAGAGACATTTCTGTGTATTTTGAAGAACTAGCAAGCCATTTTTACACACACCCGTGATGATAAATATAGAGATGTTAGTGTCAGCAGACTCCCCGTTTCTCACTGAGCCATGTCTGATCCCATCAGCCTTAAAACAGTTAAACAGACCTGCCTTTTCCAGACTCAGCCTCATTTTCATAATCACAGATTTCACAAAAGCATTTTTGTTTTTGCCAGTTTAAGGGCGTCTGCAGCATTTCTTCTCTCCCTGCTGCTCTGCTATTTTTGCCCAATGTGGTCACACACTGGCTGCTCCCTCCCCCGTGTGTTTACACTCATGTCTGGTTGGTTGCTCATCCAGACTGTCTCAGCAGATGATGGGAGAGTTAATCTAGGGGCTTTAGATGAAATCCCCTTGTGCTTCGTTTATCTCGGGACGTTATGATTCATTTGATATCTCTTATCTCTCCATATCACTGTCAGAGTTAAAGAGAGCTCTCCTTGTGGTGTGAGATGCTCGCCTGCTCCGCCATGTTGTCATGGTTAGTTGTGTCTGCAGAATCGTGGTTCTTGTCCTAGTTTTTCCCTGGATAGTGAACCCATTCAAGCTTGAATAACACAAATGATTCCACATTTGGCCTCAGTTACAACTTTGAAAGGAGAAGTTCACGTTCACACAGCAACTCAGGAGATTGGACTTAATTTACAGCAAAGTTCCTGGCTTTTATGCAGTGTGACAGCTTTTTAAACTCTTGTGAGAAACTTTCCGGACCTGTAATGTTTCTGTTCTTCTGCCCAAACTCTCAGCTGGCTTCAACTGGTCACTGCAGGTGTTAGCGGATTTCTCTCACCGTTACCATGAACCCCTGAGAAAAGCCTCAATAGTTTATGTCTGCCACGATAAGGAGTAAAAGCTTGGACAGCGTGGAGCTCATTTGCTGGTTTCCCATGTGTGTTTTCCCACACACACACAAACTGAAGATAACACAGTCTTGCGCTGGCTGTTCTGAAAAGATGTGAAAGTTAAATGTGGTTGTTGGAGATACAGTCAAATGGCATATTTCCATTTTCAAGACTTTCAGGTTTCATTCTCTGAGAGGAAGGACTGTTTTCAGCCACAGCATGGATTTTATTTTGTTTGCAGACCAACCCGTAATGATGTGCTGCAGCAGAAATTACGTACTTTATTTTTTAAAAGAAAATTAATCAAAATACTTGACAACTTGTCTCACTGGCCTCCTGTCATTTGAATTTATGTGTCAATGAAACCTTTTGGAGACACATCCATGCTGTATCCTGCATCTGCCAAGTTCAGTCTGCCCCCTGCTGGCTCAAATGCAAAATAACAGAACCAAACTCCTCATAGTGAAGACATCAAAAACACACATTGGCCCTCCTTCTTGTCCCATAGGACCTGACATCAGCGCTGACCAGGAAGATCACACTGAAGACCCCCCTCATCTCCTCCCCCATGGACACAGTCACAGAGTCAGCCATGGCGATCGCCATGGCGGTAAGATGCCACTTTACCAAAACTGCTGAAACATAGACTGTTTTTCTTTTTGTTGCTTCTTTCTAAAATCAACATCTTGGTTCTTTTTGTCCTCGGTAGCTAATGGGAGGCATCGGCATTATTCACCACAACTGCACACCAGAATTCCAAGCCAATGAGGTCCGCAAGGTCAAGGTAAGCTATGCTTATCCTTCATATGTACAAAGAACTGTTTACAGAATCTTATTCAGTGTTTTGTAGTTTGGTCAAATGCTCAATGATTGTGTTTGTTGTCTTAATTGTTGTCTTGTTGTCATCACCTTTTCTGTGCAAGTCTGTTTACACACTGAAAGCACAAACCATCGTCACCATAACTCATACAAACCACGAGGCTAACTTCTCTTGTCATCTTGTCTTTGTATAGGCCATGGTAATTGTCTTCCATATGTGTGGATTTTTCTGTGTGTTTTGTTTGTGTTTGTCTGTTGTTTGGTTGTGTTTGCATATTAACCATTATTTGTTGTTTGTCCTGCGGGTTTTGTTTGGTTTGGCTCTGCTTTTTGCTGCTTTGCACGAATAAAGTGAAGATCAGAAGAGATTGACAGTGTTTTGCTTGCTGTCTCTTGGTTTACAGAGGTTCGAGCAGGGTTTCATCACAGACCCAGTGGTGATGAGTCCGCGCCACACAGTCGGAGACGTGTTTGAGGCCAAAGTCAGACATGGCTTCTCTGGTATTCCTGTCACAGAGACAGGCAAAATGGGCAGCAAACTGGTGGGCATTGTTACCTCCAGAGATATCGACTTCCTCTCTGAGAAAGACCATAACAAACCTCTGGAGGAGGTGAGTGCTTTTGTGTTTTTAAGAAACTGAATGTCCATCGGTTTAAAGGGTATTCACATCACTCATTTGATTATCTTCACACAAATGTCAAAGGCGATGACGAAGAGGGATGAGTTGGTTGTAGCTCCAGCCGGTGTTACACTGAAAGAAGCCAATGATATTCTGCAGCGCAGTAAAAAAGGTGAATAAATGTTAATGCTTGGTGCTTGAATTTTCATAAATGTGATATATCCTGATCTCTCTAATGCAATTTAATGACCTTTTTACATTCTTTTTCCAGGCAAGCTTCCCATTGTTAATAACAATGATGAGCTGGTGGCCATTATTGCCAGGACAGATCTGAAGAAAAACAGGGACTACCCGCTGGCCTCCAAAGACTCACGCAAACAGCTGCTGTGTGGCGCCGCCATCGGCACCAGAGAGGACGACAAGTACAGACTGGACCTGCTGGTGCAGGCTGGGGTGGATGTCATCGTACTGGTGGGTGTTTTTGTTGATGTGCATCTTATGACCAATGCTTGTATTTGAAAATGTGTGAGAAGATCAGGACCAAAGTTAAGTGATTGAGTAGAGGTTTCCTGATTTTATCAGAAAGAGAAAGTGTGGGAGAGTTTGCATTACTGATAAAATATGGTGGAAATTCCAAGCTTTGACACACAGTAGCTGTGTTTGAAACCATTCCCTCTCACAGAAATAGCGCACTTTATAGTGTGGCTGCCATTTTGTAGTAGTGTCTGAATTCTCAGCAGTTAATTTGAACCATTATATAGTTCACTCTAAAATACCCAGAATGCACGGCAATTTCCACTGAGCAGACGATGTACCCTACAAATTTCTACCACAATGCAATGCAGTCATGTATTTCAGGAGAAGATACAGTAGCCAGAAAGCCGTTATGGTTTGCTTATGCTAGGAAGCATGTTAGAGGTTAGAAGCTGGTCAGCAAATTAGCCAAAGATGTCTGATTAGACACATGAGGCGAGTTTGTCTTCGCCTCCGTCTATGCCGAGAATAAAAAACTTCACCAAAAGCAGCAAAACATTCAGAGCAATTTTATTCTAATAGCTTTATCCACCGATTGCTTAATTAGCAGTTAGCTTGTGAGCAAACTAGCATTAGCTTGTGAGTGTGAGAGCTAAATTGATTGTGGGCTTTTACACGTTGCAATCAGGACACAAGACCATAGCTGACAAAACCAAACTTCAACATTATTCCAATTTCAAATTGTTGAAATTGGAATTTCAACAATGTATTTGTAATTTAACATTAAAAAATCAACATGCAACATCAACACAGCCTCCATACATTTCAGTGCTGAGTGCTCGGTTTGTTTACGTGATGCCAGGCGTGTATTCCGCGCATCTACTGACGCTGTGATGTTAAGAAAATTTCAGCGTAGTGACCGAAATCTTATTAGGTCATTTACTATATATTTCACTTGCAATAAACAGTAATTTAAATTTAAGTATACTGAAATGTGGAAATTGCCTGAAGTTAACAAAAGTAGTTTGTGCGTGCAACCTTTGGCATACACAAAGTCCTTCATACTTTGTTATAAGGGATGCCCTCTGCTTTACCTTTGAACTACAGAATCCTCCAGTTTTGAACCTTTGTACTCACATCTTGAATGTTTTTGCATCTTCAGGACTCTTCACAAGGCAACTCGGTGTATCAGATCAACATGATAAATTATATTAAACAGAAGTATCCAGAGTTGCAAGTGGTGGGAGGAAATGGTAAGTATGTTGCTCTTGCCGGTGGTGGTGGTGTTGTCTTTTTAATATTTATCAATGCGAAGTAATAAAGTATTAGTCGAAGTGCTTTGACTTGTACAAAAAAAGTCACTGCTTTTTTTATGCAGCTATGTTGAAATTTCAACAGAATAAAAGTTCATTTGCACACATTTACACTGTACACTGAGCATTTTCTTTTTCCTCACCTGCAGTGGTTACAGCGGCCCAGGCCAAGAATCTGATCGATGCTGGTGTCGATGCTCTGAGAGTGGGCATGGGCTGCGGCTCCATCTGCATCACGCAGGAAGGTACTCAGCCTTGTTTTTCTTTGCTATCTCTGAAACACAGATGGAACTTATTTTATCTGTCTTAATGTCAGAGCACAAGAGAAGCAACGGGCCTAAATTAATTAAAGATAAACGCAAAATAAATGAGCCAAATGTTGTCACATGCCAACTGCAGAATTTAGGGAAAAAATATGTATAAAACTTAGATAGTGGCAGTTGTACCTGAGTCTGAACTGGCTATCAGCTACAGTGAAAAGAAAAGGCTGTCAGTTACTGATGGTAACAGCTATCATGAGACCGCTCCTAGTTGTCATGGTGATCTGCCAAGGCCCCATTCCGGGTTGCCATGGGGACCAGCCTCTTATGCTCAGACTGGGTCACACTCGCCAACAAGAACAGAAGAGACGAGCTGCAGCAAACGGACGTGAACATAATATCTCATGTTATCTCTGTTCGAGGAACCAGTGACACAGACGCTGATTTTTGACTTAAAAGCCGATGTCTGTTTGTTCCAGTGGTTTGATACGAATTCTGTTTCCATGGCAGTCATGTCAGATATGTTTTCTGCCTTTCAGTCATGGCGTGTGGACGGCCTCAGGGGACCTCGGTGTACAAGGTGGCAGAGTACGCTCGGCGCTTTGGTGTGCCAGTCATCGCTGATGGTGGCATTCAGACTGTTGGCCATGTGGTGAAGGCTCTCTCTCTTGGAGCATCAACAGGTGAGGTCACAAGCAACATGATGAAGTCCTGAACTGATGGTCATAATCATTACAGCCTGGTCATCATCAGTCACAATCCAGTCCTCTTTAACAACAAAGCTGTTTGTCATAGAAGTGAAGGAGTTAGATCAGGTGATTCAAGGACACGCATCATTCTCTCTGGTCTCCCACTCCAGTTATGATGGGCTCGTTGCTAGCGGCAACCACTGAGGCTCCAGGAGAGTATTTCTTCTCAGACGGCGTTCGCCTGAAAAAGTACCGTGGCATGGGCTCCCTGGACGCTATGGAGAAGAGCACCAGCAGCCAGAAACGCTATTTTAGGTATGTGGGAGGCTTTAAGTAGTGCGAAGCCAAGTTCTGAGAGCAGCTTTTCACAGTGCTGTGGTTCCATTTGAGGAATACTGATTAATGCGTTTTCCACAGTGAGGGCGACAAGGTGAAGGTAGCTCAAGGTGTGTCAGGCTCGGTCCAAGACAAGGGCTCCATCCACAAGTTCGTACCTTACCTGATAGCTGGTATCCAGCATGGCTGTCAGGACATCGGGGCAAAGAGTCTGTCTGTCCTCCGGTGAGTAGTTTGGGTGTGTGAAAAACTTGTTGTAATACAGTTAACTTTTATGTGAACTTAATTTAACACTGTGTGTGTTTTGTCAGATCCATGATGTACTCTGGAGAGCTGAAGTTTGAGAAGAGGACAATGTCAGCACAGGTGGAGGGAGGAGTTCATGGACTCCACTCGTAAGTTCAAAAACACACTTATCTGTATTAAGGCAGAGTAGCAGAATACACTCCACAATCTGTTTTGTTTCACTGGTCATAAATTTCAGACCTGACATTATCCTCTGGAGGGATCGTGTGAAATAAAATGCAAAAAAACAAACACCCTTTTAAAAGGAAGTTGGTGTCACTTGTAGAGGCAGAAATAATGTGTCTGTATTCATAACGAGCCAGTTATTTGACCTTTACAGTCCAGGAAGTAGGAACAGGAAGTTTAAACTGTCATGACTCATCATTATGTTACTAAGAAACAGCTTGGCACCAAATACTACCTGTTCAGCATTAACATTAGCAAACAAATGCTGCAATGGAAGATTTGCAAGAAGGGTCAATGCATCAAAAGAGTAACAGCATTTTTAAACTCCCGTTAATATTAGCTTGAATTGCAGCAAGATTTTAATGTCTTTGTAGTTTTAACTGAAACAAACAAATGCTTTTCCTTTCCTGTTACTGTTTTTGCTCTTGTGCACTTGCAATTTAGCAGTTTTCTGGTGCATGCATTCAGATAAACTTGTTGTGAAAGGAAAGAGCAGTTTGCTGAGTTGCAGTTTGTGTAGTTGTAGCGGCAATTACTCATCTATATTCGAAAAACACACTTATTTCTCTGTGATTTTTATCTTCCTATACAGTTACGAGAAGCGACTTTACTGAACGGGGGGATAAAGTGCAGATCATCCGTGCACGTCACATACCCAATCTAACAGTGACCAAATGCTAAACGACACTTCTGCTAAAATTCGCAACACCCACTACATCCTCTCTGCCCTCCCCTGCATCGTACTCTCTCTCTCTCTGATCTAAGCCAGCTGCTTTGGGGAGGAAAGAGGCAGCGTAGCGAAGTGAGAACCTTCAAACTGACACCCGACTCTCTGAACACCTGGGATTTTGCACTCAAGAAGTGACGCATCAGGGTTTCTCGGAATGACATACACATCTTTATTTCGAGTATGCAGCCGAGCCCAATTTTTGCGCGTGTGTTGATAGTAGTGAGAGAATGAACTGTGTGCGTGCTTGGTGAATTAAGAGTGCCTGAAATAGTTTAAAAATGCGTGGTGGGACAAACAAAGTGAAGGTGCATTGTTGTTATGTATCCTGTTAATATTAGTGAGTCTAAAATAGCCATGGTGCAGATCCCATCGGCATCTTTTTGGGCTTTTTTTTGTGTTCCACGCTTACCAGCACGCTCCCCGTCGGAAGCCTCTCACATCCCTGTTCTTAAACACACCGTTGCGTACATGCAGAAAACAAGACACAACACTTGTCTCTTGATGTGAACTGTGTCCGTATTTCATAGCAATCTTACTTTCTGTTTGCATTTCGAATGAATCAATCATCAGAAGTTTAAGCTACTTAACGACGAGTAGCTGCTTATATTTCAGTGCAGATTGTTTACTTCCTGTGTTGTGGATCCTGAGCTACAAGTTATTGGCCATGGCAATTATCCTGTCGGTATTGTATCCTTCAGTACCATCTACCATCAGTAGACAAAACCCAGACTCACAGTACAACCACTGTGGGCATTAATTTCCCTTTCAAAGACATCTTGAGCCAAATAATCAGAGTCCCATCTCAGTGCACAGTGTTCATATGGCATATGTTGAGCACAGAAGGGACCAAAAGCTGAAGAATCAGGTATGTTAAAAGAAAAATTAAGCCTAAAATGTGTCAAATCAATCAAAAGGTACACGGAATGAGGAAAATTTCTCTGCCTGTTATTTGAATACTTAGAAAAAAACATACTTTATATTATACCTGTATAGTCTTGGGAGTGTTGAATTGAGCATGTTTTTGATATGCATGTTTGTTTTTTCACTAAGCCAAACATGTCTATATTTATATTCTGCTTTATTGTAATTGCATACGTACTGCCAAGTGCATTTACACTTCCTCTGACACTCTTCTTTTGTAACTTCAAAACCAAATTTGGTAAACAGGTCACTTTAAACCTTGTCACATGTTCATTTCTGCGTTCCCACTGTGTGGCATAGGTTTACTTTGATGGGTTTATTTCTTTGTTTTTACCAGAGATATGCCTTGAAGCGGGGATGACTAAAGGCTGCACAGCTCAATGATAATGCATAATGCTAAACACCCTCTCGCCTCCTTTTCTTACTTTCAAACAGTAACGCTGTGTTTGTTATCATCAGCTTATGTAGGACTATACTTTTCTAACTTTTTCATACTGGACGTCAGTTTGGTCAAATGTAATTGTTTCTTTGTGTTTGTTTTGTTTTGTTTTTTTATCAAAAGTTCCAGTTCGTAAGAGTTAAATTGCTTTCTCTGACATACTGATGTACTTAACCCTGCATAGGGTTTACTTGACTAGAAGACTTGCAATCAAAAAAATTGCAAGAAAATGTGCGAGAGAAACTTGGAGAAACATACACTGATCAGCCAAAAACATTTAAACCACCTGCTTTTTATTGTACAGGTCCCCCTCTTGCAACCCAACAGCCCTGACCCATAGAGATATGGGCACAAGATCTTAGGGGGGGTCCTGTGTTGTCTAGCACTAAGGCACAAGAGTGTGTCATTGCATAGGTGATTGGGTGGGTGTTGTGTGTCAAAGTGACATCCACATTAATCCCACGGTTTTCCTACAGAACATTGAATAATAATGAGAGGATTAATGTTCTTCACTTCATCCTTTAGTGGTTGTGATGTTTTGGCTCATCAGTGTACACTTGTAGTCAGCTCAAAATGACAGCTGCTTGTTTTCCATTTACTGTCTATTAGAGAAAGAATTCAGGTTTATAAAATGTCTTTTGTGAGGTACTGAGTCCCTGAAGCCCATCTAAAAAGCACAGATAAAAGTGTTAAGTGAGATACTAGGTTTACAGCTTTTTTTTAATGCTGCACTTTTTTTTATAATTTCAGCTTCATTATATTGCAATATGTTGCCAGAACACAGTGGTAGCTTTTACAACCACCAACCAAAACAATATAAATGAGGGCTTTTTAGATGGACAGAAAAGACTCTGTATTCAATAAATCCATAAAGGTTGTTTAAGGAGTATCACTTCAGATGTTTACAGTAAAACACTCAACAGAGGAAAGTTGCTTTTGCTGTTCAATATGACAATAAATAAATAAATAAACAAATTAAACTATATTTGGACTCCTGTCTTGTTAAACATGTTGCAAAGTTACTTTATCTGATGTCTTTAAACGTAAAATAATAGAAGCAAAATGTTATAAAACAAACTTTATTAAACAATGTGTTGAGCACAGTTTATTTCCAACATAAATAAATTAGTATGCTAGTCATAGAAGATACTGTCAGTGTATGTAGAAGCACAATCCATTGGTTATAAATGCAGGAGGATATAGGTTACATTGTGTGTTTTACCAGTAGAGGGCACTGCTGCACCACAACTGCAAGTAAGATGTGCAGTATATTGATATGGACAGTTTATAGTTTGACAAAATAAATTCTTAACCCATTTATTTAACATGAGAATTTATAACAATGGTATTTTATAGGGTAGGACTTCAGTAGTATTTAATAAGTGCTTAATTAAGTCACAGTACTATCTATTGGAATGTTGGAATGCGATAAAAACATTTGTACAAATAAATTCCAGTTTTCTCCACTCTGTAAAATGTTACTATTCTTTTGACTATATCAAACTTCACCAGCCTTTATCAAACATGTAAAAGTTACAAATAACCTTTTGGCTTTTGACATTCTTGGCACTTAGACCTTCATAGACATTCACTAATAACCGCATAAGAAAGCTCATCAAACCTTCAAAAACTTTATTTTGGCAGCTGTAGGTATTTTATGTTGTTGACAAAAGCTACCATGCACTTCCAAAAAAGCTTTAAAAAACCTTGACAGCCAACTTTCCATATAAAGCAGGCACACCTCTTTCATTAGTACTCAGTATAACCCTTTCTTTACCAGACTGTCCTTTATAAATCAATAGTCTCACTGCAGATGCTCAAAGCATCGATTTGTCTGCAAACGCTGATGAACTCCTCCTGCACGGATCGGTCTGCCTCGGACGACATGTCCAAGTCCAGGCTCTCCTGCGAGGCTGCTCCCAGTGTATGATAGTGCCTCTGTGGGTCAGCACTGCCCTGGTGGCCACAGGACGGCACATGGCTTGCATCCCCCTGGACAAGCTGACGAGCCTGTCTTTCTGGACTTGGACAGAGTATTAATGAGGAGCCTCCGAGAGAAGCTCGGTAAAGGGAACAGGAGGAGGAGCTGCCCCTCCAACGTTCAGGAGATGAACAGCTGGACGAGGAGGACAGGGAGGGAGATGGAGGAGCACCTACATCAGTGTCTCCTTGAGATTGGGTGCAAGGGAGGTTGAGTGGTTGAGAGGCCATTTCCACGCAGGAAGAAGTCCGATAAAGGCCAGGATCAGCTGTTAGAGGATCACAAAAGCTGTGAAGTCCACAGTGGTTGTTTACTGATAGATCACTGCAGCGAATAGGCCTACCAGGGCTGAAGAGGCTCATGGGAAAGAGTGCCTCGCTGAAGAGGGCCTCATCTATGCTGCGACGCAGGTTGATGGGCGAAGGTGGCCGCAGATCTGTGGTGGAGTCGCTGGTAAATGAGGATCCACCTGAGGGCTCCTCACCTCCTCCATCCCCGGGTTTTTCTGAGCCTTGTAAATCCAAATCCAGGTCAAGGTCTCTGTATGCCAAGGCTCGGTTGCTGTGGTAGAGAAGATCCAGGCCATTTAGACTGCTACCAAGCCTTTCATCCATTAGGGTATAAAGAGGAAGGCTCTCTGTCTCTCCGAGCCCAACAGTATCGACAATGGCAAGCTTCTCCTGCTGGCTCAGGGACCACTGGTAGCTCCCAGGCAGAATGGGTGACTTCGACGCTAACAACTCAGTCCAGCAGCTCCCTGCATCTGGAAGGTGATCCGAACAATAGACTGGATGTGCGACCACCACGGCCAAGGTGAGACAAAGGCCGAGCTCACATAGTCTGCAACTGAACTGAAACGCCCACCAAGGCCAAGGAAGGAAGACCTCCTCCCCACCTGCAACACCCATAGCATTGAGAATTGCATACAACTGCAGTCCTGCACATGCTAAAGAAAACAATGCTGAAAGACAAACAGTTACGGCTGCCCGGTCCCAGTCCCGGCTCTCAGCAAAGGGGCAGCGGTTGTAACGCTCAGCAGGTGTCGGAGACGTGTTGTTTAGGTGGTAGATGTGCTTTGAATCCGCCCGCACGTAGATGTAGAACACAAAATAGGCAGCAGACAGAAACGTGGCCAGTGCTACAAAGGCCCCGCGGGAGATAATTGAAAGAAAGAGGCAAAGAGGAGGCTTTTGCTGGTAAAACTTCAGTAACGTCACTGGTCCGAATGCAGCAGCAAAGTGCAGGAAAACCAGGCAGGCCAGGAAACAGGGTCTTTGGAAGGCTGAATAGGACAG
>JAPXVT010000016.1:17501604-17513344 GCA_029823135.1 Acanthurus reversus | reverse complement strand
ACAATGACGCAGGAGTACTGCTAGTGTTAGCATCATTCCCTGCATTTTCATACTCCTTTCATGTCTTTCATGATTTTTTTAACCTTATACGTGCGAACCAACCAAATCAAGTATTATCCATGTCCATGGTGCAAAGTATCACCTGACTGTGATTCGAATGGGTTTTTGGAGCAGGTGTTGCAGGTGTAGTGAGACGTGAGCTCGTCACCTGTAATCAGTGTCTGTATGTTTTATACATTAGCTCCGTGCACCGACTGAGGGTTTCACGTGAGTCCCATACCAATCAGGAAGATTGATGGGATTAAAAAAAAGCTGCTTCTGCAGATGAAAGGTGTCACACATAAGCTACGGCCTGTAAGCATGTTATGAATGCAAATCACAGCCATTAAGCAAAGACGGGTGGTGGATGGAAGGAGATGGATGGAAGACAGCAGAGAGACGAAGAAATGTTGCCGGTTTCTTTGTTTTAGGTAGAACTGAGTTTTTTTTTTAAAGCTGCTGAAATCAATATTTTTATACCTGCAATGGATTTAGTAAGTAAAGAGATCACAGATGAAGTAGTGTGTAATATTAAATTGGTGATGAACCCACAAAAAAATTATCAGTAATTATCCAGTTCATCTCAGCCCTGCCGAGTGTTTTTAGCATCTTTCAGCTCAGCTCATGATCATGTCTTGTTCTAGAGGAAACACTGGTTCTTAACTTTGCATCTCAGATGTTATTTTCATTGAACTGTTGGGTAGAAGCACAACTCCAGGCTATTTTGTTTTTGGTTCATTGCGATCTGCTATGCCTTGCAAGAATGAGTAACCATAAAACTGCAAATTTCAGCATGTTTCCTGTAGTTTGTTCTGGTGCCGTTCTCCCTCCTGAGGGGCCGATCACACTGAGAAGCATCACCAGCAAAACCACTGATCTCCTCTGGTGCAAAGCTTCCCAGTGTGATCGGCCCTACACACAGAGGTTGGCATAAAAAAAGCACCAATGGCTGCTTTGTGGCTTTGTTGTCATTTTTTAACCTCCATGCATTCTGTAAACTACAGTAAACCCTCTAGTGTTTTAATGCTGCAGACATGTTTAGAGTGACTTCATCCTCTGCGTGAAAAGTTATGAAGGCACATGATGTCAGGAGAAAATCTGACAGAGATGAGTGAGAGAAGAAAAAATGAGAGAATGGGAGAAAAAGCAGGAAGCTGCAGCGGAATTTCCACACCCTGATGTGGGTGGACCCCTCCTGCACGGAGAACAGAGGGGGCACATTCTCTCTGCACTCCCCTCCTCTTTTTTTCTCCTCTTTCTCCCGTCCCTCCCAACTTTCTCTCTTTTCCCTTGAACAATAGGGGCCACAGAGAAACAATGCAAAGAGGAAAGGCCAGGGGTTTGTGCGGCAGCAGTTGGGGGGTGGTCTGAGGTGCTAAGAGGGGATGATGGGTGAGAGAGCCTTGGAGCTGCACATCAGGGGTCAGAAGAAAGTGATGGAGGCTTTCTTTTCCTGGGTGGGAGAGTTTTTGATGAGAGGGATGTATAGAAAATCAGCAGGGAGGAGGGGGGGTTGTTGAAGAGGTTGACGTGAATTGGGGGTGAGGGATGTGGGGCAGGGAGGGGCAGCTAGTCTGGAGGGTAACACAGGCGCATGGCGAGGGGCCGAGGGTTATGTTTTTGTGGGACTCAAACATTTTTCCGCCCGACTGAGCCTGAAAGTGATCATGCTGAGCAAGAAAAAGAAAATCTCAGGCTTTTTCTGCTGCACTCACACACACAAACAGAAAACACAGTCATAAGCAAACTTCTGAAATGAAAGACGGACTAATGAATATTTAGTGAAAAGTCTAAATAGAAAAGGGTCACCTGACTCTGCAGTGTCTCAGCATCTTCTTGTTTTTACAAAGTTTGAGACTTGAGACAAAAAAAAGAAAAAAATCGCACTTGTGTTTCATGAAAGTCATCAGACTTGCTTGCAGGCCAGTTTTGACCTTCGGTGAGCAGAGAGAGCATCAAGCATCTGTTCCTCCTTCCTGCAGGAGTCTCTTTCAGCACACACACACGAACTAGAAGGCTGCTTTCGGAGGAAGGAAGACAGAGAGGAGAAGCGTGGTCCACTTTGTGATGGTTTTCATTGTTGTTTCATTTTTGTACTAGTTGGGAGGGGACATAACACGTTTATCAAGTGTAGGTGAAGCTGTCATCTTGCGTATTTTGACCTTCTTTTTGTCTTGTGAAGGCACGAGCCCGTATGCATACCTTGTGTTTAAAACTCCTGCCTGCTGTGCTGTCCCCAAAAGATAAGTAATGTATGTATGAGCACGGAACGAGAGCTAAAGAAATCTACAGAAAGGCCAGAAATTATCAATCAGCCCTCATAAGTGCAGCACATAACCCAAAATTTGTCTGAAACTGGAACTTTAAAAATATATGATCTAATATTATACTAGGTACTTTTTACACTCATACAAAAGGTCAAACATGAACCATGCGTACTGGAAAATGTGCGGTGTTGTGTGGTGGTGGGTGAAGGCGGAAATGACTGCGGAAAACAGATCCAGAGAAAACAGGGAAAGTGGGCTCAGACATTTGATGACCTAAAGCTGCCTCTGCTGCCTGTTGGTGAAAGAGTGGAAAGACGTGATCACAGCTTTGACGTTTTACAGTCACCTACACAAAACACTGTCATGACAACCACAGCTCACATTAACAGCAAGAGATGCTGAGGTGGAGTGACGGAGAAGCGGAAAAGACAATCTATGGTTTTAATGCAGTAATGAAAAAAGTATCATATGTTTAATGTTAATGCAGAAAACATCAGTCCCATTTAAGAGTAGAATGAATTTTTTTGGCTGCGGCCTGCAGCTCTGTCAGTCAGTCAGTCCACGAAAAGTCCCCACTCTTTAGCGGCCCCGGTTTTTCGCCATAGGAGGCTCAAGTTTGGCGTGGAGGTCATGCTTGTGTCAAGGTGTGTGTTTGTGTTCATGCCAGTTGACTAAAAAGGGGCGTGGCAGTGGGAGTGGCCTGCTGCAAAAAAGTGCATAACTTCCAAATGGATTCAGACTTACTCCAAAGATTGCTCATGAGCCAAAGGGCAGGTTAGTAACTGTGCGGGCCAACTGGCAAAAGGGGGCGTGGCAGTGGGCATGGCCTGTAACAAAACTGCGCATAACTTCTAACTGGATTCATGTAACATGGCCAAAATTTGTGAAAACACACACTGATTGGTCATGGCTTGCCCCGCCCCTACACTTCAACCCCTCCCCCCTCCATTACTCTTCAACCATTTGCTGCAGACCGCTGGTGGCAGCTTTTGCGAATTAACGCTTGTTAAACCACTTAACCACCAGTTGGACGACGTTTGCAACCAAGCTGTAATAAAACACAGGAAACTTTATTTAAAATTCAGTTAGAAATCTCAACGTTTATAATGTTACCAAATGCATCAGTCTGAGTTATGAGGAAACGTGTGAAATCCATGAGACAGCTACCATACCTGTCTTTTTGAAATTGTGTATTCATGAAAAAGTTGACTCTTAAGCAATAAGACGACTTTTCTCATGTTAAATCTCACATTAAAGGAAACATCAGGGATAAAACACATGAACACGCTGAGAACTTCTTAAACATGAGAGCACTTCTTGACACCAGGCTGAAAATAAATCAGCAGCAGAAAAAAAGGAAGTCATAACGACAAAACAAGAGCTGGAATCATTTGAATTACCTAAAGTAACTGCATTTTTCCAGGGTTGATTTAAACTTGAAGTGTAACCAGGAGGCTCAGTAGTCACTCCTGGCTGTGTTAATCTCTGGCGCCACCTTGTGGCGCTGAAGTGTCCTGCAGCTATTTGAATAGCAGGTCAAAGCAAACCGACCGACTGACCCTCGAAAGTTTCCCCGTTTAGATGAAGCATGGATGCAGTGTTGGATTATCGTGTTATCATGACCGCGGCTCGTCCCGGGCACGAGCTCCTGTGGGTTATAAATAGCCGAACAGAGATGATCTCTGCTTCAGCTGCACTGTGACTCTACCTTCATGACGAGTCATTAAAAAATAAACGACCACGTTTAAATCCATTTCAAGCTTATTGTTGGAATTATTTTTATTAATAACTTCCAGCTGCGCTTTATGGGTGTTAATTTAACGGGAGCGAGCATCGGGGCAACGTGCGCGTCCACAGAGCAACAGAGGCGCAGTGAGGGTCGAGATTATCTTAATCCATCAGGATTGTCAGTTGAGCAACAAAAAACGCTTTGTGTAATGAAACGCTTTACACCGGACTGAAGGCTGAGGAACGTGATGGGATGTGAGTAAGTAGGCCGCATGTAGGCGACTCAAGGTGTCTGTACTGTGTGGAAAAATGGCTCCATTCTATTCTGTCGTTTCTAATTCCACTATTCATTTGATAACTTAAGTAGATTTAGATCCTTATTACAGCATATTCCATAACCCACCTTCACCTTTATAATACGCATTATTTTAAAACTGACTATTTCGCTTAAGGATCCCTTTAAATTGAAGGAATTCAAGCAGGCCAAAGTGTGTGACCTTTAGTGCTGAAAGTGAAGGTCTGCAGGCTACTTTCACTGAGGCTGTGACTTTGAATGTTTCAGAGTAAACGATGGGAAGTAAGGATCAAAGATCTGATTCAAAGCCTCAGAGATCAAATTACAAATTTTACTAACGAGATATTTCGCAAAACTCTGGAGATTCAAGCTTTACAGTGTTTTTATTTTGTTATTTGAGGAGAAGGGCTGGTTGCTGTTTCGGCCCACCCTCCACACCAGCTGGTGGCGCTGGAGCTTCCTGTTCTGGTTGGTCAACCTTCGATAAGACATCAAAAAGAAGTCTACCGTTGCAGCGACAAGCCGGTGCTTCGTGGCAGCTCTGACCGCACTGCAGTGCGTCTCCAGCAGCAGCCAGAGGACCGCGGAGCCTCGCACGGCCCCGCACGGCCCCGCACGGCCCGCATACCTCAGCGCAGGATGGGCAACCTGCCGCTCTCCACAAGGTAAAAAACAACGACACATGATCTGTGGCTGTGATGCTGGAGTTGCTTCAGGTTCCCTTTGCGGAACTTCCGCGGACACTCAGACCGAGGCAGGCTGATCTGACGCTGCAGCCGCATTTTAAACGCGCACAGACACGCGCAGACACGCTCGGTGCGGTCGGCGCGTGCGTGACGAGCGGCTCCACAGCCCCGCTCCGTTCCTGCGGGATGGAACAGATAAGATGGCAGCCGATGGACGGATTATGAATTTATGGGAAGTGTGCGTTAACTTCTCCCCTGAAAATCACTTTATGTGACATAAAACACGTCAGACTTCCATTTTACTGTCAGAAGGCCTGCAGAGGAAAAGTACGTTCGCTGCACTAAGAGCTGTGAAATATCTCTGAAACGAACATGACATTTAAAATAAAACATCTTGATCATGATTCACCGGTAACTGAATAACACCTCAACAGCCTAATATCGTTTATCAATAGACTTCTTTATTTATTCTGTATATAATTATAGTATTTACAATACTCATATTAATAATGGTCATATTTCTGTCTGTCCTCACAACAGTTCAGTCACAATGAGCTGATGTTATAGTGCTCTTTAAAGAAGCATCACAGCGTGCTTTACAGTGTACGTGTTAATTTATCATATAATAGTAAAAACAGACTTTGTCGGATTTTCTTTAACATCAGCCAAACATTGCTTTAAAGTTTTGCCTTAAACCTAAATATTAAATGTTAGCCATATTTTAAAAATTCATTATTTGTTAAAATTTTGCAGGACTTTTTTAATTTTGTTACAATTTATTCACTTTTTTTCCTACAAATTGTGTCCTGGTGGAGAAGGCAGAGCGGAAGGATACTCAGTGAAACCGTCAGTACAAAGAATAACAGTTTGCAGTTTTTCCTGTGATGTCATGTGATGTCATATAAAGTGCTCGTGGAGCAGAGTGACGGTTGGGCTGACTGGTTTTTGAGGCTGACTCTGGTGTGTGTTTTGTTGCAGCCTCGTCAGGACCGCAGATGTGTCTGAACAAGTCAGTGAAGGGAAGTTCAGATCCAGGCGGATCAGCGGCGGCGTAACATATTATTACGCTCCGTTCTCGGGAACAGATGGCAAAACATCGTGTCCTGCCAGAGTCTCTCAAACATCGCCTCTCTCGTTTCAGTCACCGTCATCACTCTCCTTCAACTCCTCCTCCTCAGCTCGTCCCTCTTCCTCTCCACTGCCCTCAGATTTAAATCCAAACCAATCAGATTCCACCTCTACCTCCCGTCCTCTTCTTCTCTTCCTCTGCTGGCTCGGTGCCCAGCCTGGGGCGGTGGCAAAGTACAGGGATGTGTACCTGGAGCGCGGCATGGATGTCCTGGTGGTGCAGAGCAGCGTGATGCACTTCCTGTGGCCTCGATGGGGGCTTGACTATGGGCTGGAGGTGTTAAAGGTGCTGGAGGAGCCTCAGTTCTCAGAGAGGGCGCTGCTGGTCCACGCCTGCTCCATTGGCGGCTACACTTTCACCCAAGTCCTCTGCCACATCGCACAGGGGCACAAAAAGCACGCAGGCCTGGCTCAGAGGGTGGTGGGGCAGATTTATGACAGTTTGGTGGTTGGCACTCTGGAGCACATGGCAATAGGTGAGTGGGGGGGTTGTCCGGCTCGGGTTACTTTTGTGTCGATATATGAGTCAGATCTTTAAATAATTCATTCGCCGCTGACCCACTGCTCCAGTTTGTGAGGAGCACAGGAGTTATCAGAGTTCCCAGTGTCCCTCTGCACAGTCACTGCAAATAAACATTCATCAGTTTACGTTTGTTTGGGCTGTAGAGATTATTTGTTTTATCGCTTTCACTTTTGTGATTTATTATTTAGCTGCAAACTATCTGAAAATGCTGAAAATATTACATATTTTCTCAGGTGATCTCCTCAGATTTCTGTTTTTCTGATCAAAACACAAAAGTTATTAAATGTATTATGATATAAAAAAATAAAAGTCCAACAAGTCCTTATAATTGAAAAGCTAGAACAGCTGCGTGTTTGGCCTTTCTCTTTGATAAATTACTAGACTGATGATTCATTGACCAAAAGCGCAGTAATTTATTGAGCAGGGCTGCAACTAACGATTATTATTAGCAGGTAATCTGCAAATCATTTTCATAGTAACATGTTTTATTCTATAAAATGACAGCAAACAAAGAAAAATGGGCAGGACAGAATCACATGTTTCTTTTCTGACCCAAGATATTTAGTTTTATATCTTTTAAAGGTCATTTATACATGAAATCACACTAGAACACGAGCAAAAGATCGCCGAGTTTGTGACCTTGCCTCCAAGTGACAAACATACGTGTGAAGGACTCACACACACACACACACACACACACACACACACACACACACACACGCACAGAGCATGCCCAGCTATCAAAACATTTAACAGAGAGGCTCAGGTTACACTCACACACACACACACACACACACAAAAACACACAAAGAGGAAGTTTGGCTTTATTCTCTGCCAAGGACGTGTTGAGGTAATTCTCCGCTAACAACGTTGGTGAGAATCAGAACACGGTTCTGCAGCAAATTGTCTTTAAGATCTTTGACTGAAGCACATGCATGTGCACTCACACGCCTCTAAGAGGAACGACTGAAGGCAAACAGCGTTACACACTTTTTTTTACAGATAAATGTTTTAAGCTCACATAAAAGCAAATTGTTCAATCTCTAACCTGCTGTCACTGAATCCATGGCAACATTACACATCCCTCCAATCAGTTTGGGAATTGTCGTTCCAACACTTCTATCACAACATCATTCGAACGGAAGCAAGAAGAAAGATTTATTGTACTTTACTGTGGATAATTGAACTCTTAATTCTAAAATGTTAACCTGCTGTCTGTTGATGTTCATCAGGCCTTGGTAAGACTCTGGTGCCGCGCTTCGAGAGCTTCATCAAAAACGCCGCCATGCTTTACTTCTGGCTCTTCAAATCTCAAACAGCAGATTATTACAACAGCAGTATCCACGTTTTCAACTACAGCCCTGTCACTGCACCGGCCCTCTTCTTCTCCAGCGAAAACGACGTCATGTGCGACCAAGTCGTCATGGACAAGTGCATTGACCACTGGAGGAAGAGGGGCGTGACCGTGGAGTGCAGGAAGTGGAAGGAGTCGACACACGCCGCCCACCTGCGTTGCCATCCGGAAGAATACCTTTGCACCCTGGAGAAATTCTTGAATGCACTTTCAATTTCCTCCCTGAAGGCAAAAATTCAAACAGTCGGGGGAGTAAAAGTCTAGTCTGGCTGAATTTTTCAAAGTGTAAGTTTCTTTATGATTTCAAAGAGAATGCACTTTTATTCTATTTTATAACTTCAGCATTGGCGGTATAATTTATTTTTTCTCCTCTTTTAAGCACTCTCAGTTGTTTGACATTGTTTGAGTTACATCTTATGTAATATGCAATATTTAAAACTACTGTAAAGGTTTTGTTGCATCTCTTTTGCACAGAAACAGTTCATAAACTGTTCGACTTGACCAGAGATCTTGTTTCTGCACATGGAAGTAAAACTTTTTGCAGCAGCACTTTTGTTTTTGTCTGTGTATTATTTATTTCATACGGATACAGCAGATTTGCACAGTGTGTGAAAGGTTTTGTGTGTGTGTGTGTGTGTGCTCATGAGTATGAACAGGTCAGGCAGTAGGCCATTTTTAACAGGCATGATGTAGGACAGCTAAGGCAGAGAAGGGCTGGAAACCAGAAGGAGTTGGGAGAGCAGCTCTTTGTTTTACTGATCAAGACAAGGAAGAATTCAGCAGAACTGACGAAGTGCACACAGCCTGCAGCACCTGAGCTGTGACTCAGAGGGCCACGAGCACGCAGTGAGTGACTTGGCAGGTGGCTGCAGTGAAAAGTTTTTAGACAGAAGAAAGGTGAGTGACCAAAAAAACAGGTATGTGCAGAACCTCTGATGAACTCACTATGGTAACTAGTGGTGGGAAACAGGGCTTGAAGCACCAATAAGCAATTTTCTTGAAAAAGATGAACATTCTTTAAGTATTAGATAGAATCAAATAGCGACATCTGCTGGTCAGTTGTTTGTATGAAGGCATGATGAATCTGTAAGACTGTAACATGATCGCTTTCAGCAGAGTTTCAGCTATCTCTGAAATTTTTTTCTCTCTTTTGTCCATAAAAATGAGGCAAATTGACAAGAGCATAACATTTAAAATCAGCTTAGAACTTCCTTTGATACATGTGATGTAATGACGCCCCGTTTGGTGATGTAAGGTGATTTGTGGCTGTCCTCTGTGAAGTGGACACTTGTTTTACGAATAGAAAAAAAAGAGTTAACATAAAATGAAAAAAAGGCCCAAACACTTCAAAATTTTATGCAAATTTAATAATGTTTTTCTAAACTTTATAACACAAAATGTGCCGTTTTTACAGCAGTCAGGGGACTTTCTTTTACTGACGAAAGAAATTGCCTGAATTGGTTGCTGTTTACTGTATTTGTAAAATGTGACCCTCTTCCTTATAATTAAAAATTAATTTAACAAAAAGTTATAAACATCATAGTAAATAGGCTAGCCTAATAAATAAAAAATAAATAATAAAATAAAATATTAATGATAATACAGTAATTTGTTTTATAGCAATTATTATAACAAAAATTAGATTAATAATAATAACTTTTTTTTTCTATGTATCTATTGGTTGTATTGGCTGTTTTTGTTTTTGTTTCTAAAAATCAACAATCCCAGTCATTACACTAATATATTAAGTCTTATTGTTGTTAATAAACTCATTATTTTCGAATGTCATTAATTATACTTTCATATTATCTCTTTTGAAATTGATTCGTTATTTGATAATTAATATATTTAAATATACACTCAAAAAGCATGTGAATATAATAATTTAGCCTAACAATGTAATTTGTCTTTTTTATTTCCTCCCAGGGGATTTTTCTTTTCTTCTTTCTTTCTGTTTGGTCATTTTTTGACCACACTTTGAAACCATTACATTTGTATCGCACAGTGATGTGCTCCAGGAAGAACTGGCCACAGCTAATGAAGATACAAATAAATAAATGAAATAAACAAGTAATAAGATCATTTGATATATGTATTAAATATATATGGCTCCACTTTATGGGTTTAAATGTTTTTATATAATTACAAAAACACATTTAACAAATTGTACAGGCGACACATACAGTATTGACTTAAATCTTTATTGAAAGGTTTAAAATAACAAGTTAATTTAAGTTAAAAAGTCTCAGGACCTGTTGATAAGCTTAATTTTTGTGCTCAATAAAACGATACAATAAACAGTAAAATTCAAACAATTACTGGTAACATTCCAAATCCATTAAATATTTTTTCAATAAACTCTTGAGCATAAAAGAACACCGTCACCAACATATGAAACATCTTTCAGATTGTAACCCATACTGGAAGAAACATCGGTTGCTATGCCTTTTTTAAAAAAAATATATATTTTCATCAATCATATAAATTATCCTATAAGTGAACCCTTAAATCTCAAACTTTTGATAATATATTCAAATATGCACCTTAAAAGCTATTTGCATTACATGCAAAATTTTGATTCAGAGGAGGAGAATTACTGATTGAGTACTGAGAATAATCACTGTGTTTGCAGTCCAGTAACAGAAATAAAATAGTAAATAAAAATAGTTTTTGCAAAAAACAGCAATTTTGCAAATACATTTAGATGATTCTTAAAATGAGCTTTATATTTTCATCACGGCAGGACTTGTGTGATATAAATGGGATTTCTCAGCAGACCTTGAGTTTGTCCTTGTTGAGTAGTAACTTCTCCAGGTAGCGCTGCACCTTCACCAGAGTCAGATAGAGGTGACTGTCAGGGAACGAGTTTTCATTGGTCTCTTGTCTGGGTCTGGCTTGGATGGCACAGTCCATTGTTGTGGCCAAGGACCGCACCCTTCCCTCCAAGCTGGAGACATCAGCCTGGATCTGGCTGAGGATATCAGCGAAAGGGCTTTTGAGCTCATTATCCAAAATTCCAAGGTCACGGCTGATACTAGTGAGTCCCTGGATGGATGGAGTGCTGACTTATATCGGCCGAGTTGTCAGCAGCTGAGGAGAAGATGAAGAAGATGGAAGCTACGTTTTTAGCCTTTCTTTACATTGATACATAACCATGATAAAAGTGCTCTGAGAAAATTTAACACAAAATGTAATTTCTTCTTGCAACAGTTGTAATGATGCAAAATAAAGCGCCAAAACAGGCAAGAAAAGGAAATAAATTTGAACAATTTCCTGATTAGACTCAACTGTAACAAACTAGTAAATTATGTGTACATTAGGCACAGTGCCTACCTCTGTCCTCAGCATCTTAATGTGGACCATAGTTATCTGAGCAATGTGTATTATGCTGTTTATGCTATTTCTAATGTAGTCTCCCTTTGCTGGAAGACTTGAGCATCCAGGAGCCACCACAAGAGAGAGACAGAGAAGGGCCAGTGGGACGTGCATCCTAAAAATAAAAATAAGTAAATACTAGAAATGACAGACAACATGAAGTTCTCCAAATCACTAAAAGGTAAAAATTAAAACTTCTGTATTGCATTTGTAAAAGTAAATAGTATTTTTTTTTCTACAAATATATTATTTTTGCTATAAATAACATATTAATTGTATGGCTATACATACTGTAAAAAATAGTCTTACCTGTGTGTTTGGCTTTATGGCTGGGCTCATGTAATG
>JAPXVT010000016.1:17349794-17361565 GCA_029823135.1 Acanthurus reversus | reverse complement strand
ATATCCCTACAAATCCCCCCACAATCCTTTTTCCCTTGGTCCTTCCTCGTCATATCTCAGAGCAGCCTCCTTCTTCAAACAGCTCGTATCTCCCTTACTGTCGATCTCTATCTGTGCTCACTTTGCTTCATCTCGCTTCTCATTTGTCTTTCTTGTAATCTCGCTTTTTTTCTCCCCACCCTCTTCTCCTTCTCCCCGTCTCTGCCTTCCTTTCTTGTCATCAAGCTCTATAAATCCTCTGTGTTTGTATCTTAAAACACACAACAAAACCTCAAGCACCAGAATCTCTGGGAGTTTCTCCCAGTTGTTGCTGGAGCTCTCGAATGCATCTGTTTCACTAAACGCCAGCACCCAAAGTAATTAAGACGTTGCTGGAATAAGTGAAGTCCTTGAACGTCCGCCTCTCTGAATCCTTTTCTCCCTGTTGCCATGGTGCTCCAAGCAACCAGTACAACGTGTGGTAAGCCACCCGCCACGGCGTTCCATTACAGAACGAGAGCTGCCACTTTCTCTCTCACTCACTCGCTCACTCTGTTGCTCTTGAGAAAGTGTGTCATGATTTTCTCTCCCACCTCTTTGACTTCACATGAGAAGCAGGGAACTTGCTGCTTATTTTAGCCGTCTTTTGGAAGAACAACACTGTCTTAACCTTATCACGCTAAAAGGTTACCTCTGTTTGTTTTTCTGCTTGGAGTGGCAGTCCAATTAACAAGTACAAAAATCCAGAAATAAACCAGAAAAGAAGACAAAAGGCCATAGCCTACGATTTACATTTTTTTCATTCTCATTATTATGTATGGAAACACTTGCAGCCAACAGAGCAATAGGCAAATTGGAAAGAAATTCTATGATTTGTACTCTATATAAAGTACTGGGACTTTACAAGAAAGCATAAAGGGCATGTGTTAACTTGTAGCTTAACTCAAGCACTTCATCCCTGTGTGATAAGAACTCTCTCTTCCATTCAGCCCCTCGTAAAACCAATGAGCACCGCTGCACCCTCACGGACTGATGACTTTGCGAAGGTGGCGCCACTAATGAGCTGACATCAGCAGCCCATGAGCATACAGCTACATAAGGGATTCACTCCTAATACCCATAAGATAAAATACATTGCTTTTTACCCCCAGACCATCTTTGACCTGAGAACATCCTTCTTCAAACACCCACAAAGCACATGACTCATCATCCCCTGCAAAGCAGCATCTGATTAACTCCCAGCACCGCAGTCATGGCATGTGTTTGGATGCTGGCAGTGAGGACGCTTCAGCCCTGGGCAGGCTTTCTGCTGCCTAGAGTTGGATTTGGGAAGTCTAGCCAAGTCTGCTTCAGTGGTATTTTATGGCAGAGTTTGGCCTCTTTATCATGGGCTGGGTGCAGCTGAGCAGCCTGCCACAACGCCCAGAGCTTGGAATCTGCACATGAAGCTCCACTTGGCAGTATATAATTGAAAGCAGAAAGCATATTCTCCTGTGAGCTCTCTCGGCTGTCTGCGGGGGTCCATTACCTCAGGACCATCTCTGTCTCTCTCTGCAGACTGAACCTGCAGACTAAAAATTAAGACACTCTGAGTATGCATGGAAAATAAAGCATACAAGCCAATTTGTTGTCACTTATTTGGTACTAAATTTAGGGATTGTTATTCCTTAGAGAGGCCTCCGTTCCTGTCTTTGTCCCCTGTTTGCAGAGGGAAAGTTTGGACAACCATGTGCCTCTCTCATGACACTGCACCACCAGTTGTACATTCCTCAAATAAGATTCTGTGTCTCTGCCATGGTTAGCAGGCAACTGTTTTTGCCTGTATTCCACCTGGATATCCAGCCATTCCATGACGTTTTAATCTCTCATTAGATAGATTTACATTAACGCATGTTAATTTCAACACATCATTAGCGCCTCATCCTAAGAAATTAGTTTAGAAATTGTGAACAAATTGAAGCATTACTGAGAAAACTGGCTGGCGTTGCTGGCTGTTGGACTGGTGTTTTATTGTTTAACAGCATGAGACAGAAATCATTAATAGTTTGTGAATAAAACCAGCTGAGTTGGTTTTTAGCCACTATTTGTCTTTATTAAACAGTTTCACACACACCTCCACAGACAACAACTACAGTACATCCTCCTGGCAACAACGGTAGAAATGTGATATTCATTTGAAGAAATTAAGCCACCAGCAACGTAAATGGAAGCCCATCTAATCACAAGCCTCACTACCCTTGCGCGCTGCAGCCAGGTGTGCGGAATGTGTGATGTCAACCAATTTGATGACGAGGTCAAGGGTTGATGCATTACAAAGACAAGGCTGTCTCATTTTCCTCCCTGCAGCCTGATCGCTCTCCTAATGTTTTATTCACCACACCGTTGGATCACCTCTCACTTTCCTCCATTCAAATGCCAGTCATTTCAGCCACCTTATCTGCAGGCCAATTTTGCTGTACGCTCAGTTCCAATACATGTGCTCCATTCTCACTGAAACAGTAATTGTGACAGGAACATTCAGATCGTGAAGTTGAATTGACACAGATAGTTTTGTATCCGTGAGCTCATTCTCTAAAGGTGGTTCAGCTGGACATTAATGCAGCCAAATGCAAGCCAGATTGTCACTGCTGGGTGGATTATATACTCAGTCAGTGCATTTACGTGCACAATTAGGTCGAGCTACTAGGTCATTTTTTTGGACTATGATTTACTGATAAAAGTATGTCTGACTCCAGTACAGTAGGTGGTGATATGCCCCTTTCAGCAGGCTGCTGTTGGACCTTCTTCCTTATGACCTACTGTGTCACAAACCAACTGAGCGGCATTCAAGTTAGCATGTCAAATGGTAAAAACATGGACAACTTTACAGTGCTATTTCGTAAGAGTTACCTCTGAATTCCACCACATGCGTGTTCGGTCCTTCTTCACTCTGCTGCGTTTCACTTAAGTTAATGTTTGTGCTCTTACTGGCTCCGCTGCGTGGTGTATCTACTCTATTGCAGCGCCGGCAATCCAGAGCACAATGCAGCAATTCAGTGCAGACCGGATTGAGCAGAAGAGAAAGTCAGACACAGATATGTTAAAACATCCAGTTAATTTCCAGAAAAAAACACTCCATGTTGACGCCAGATCATATTTAACTAAACTTCAACCACGGAAATCATTATGTGCAGAGCCAGGCCGGAAGTCAGTGGATCAGAGGTTTTCAGAGGCCGCAATTGCATGTGATTTTGTAATTAGTGGGAAATGTTGTCGGTCTTGCGACTGCAGCTGTCAGGCCGTGCTGTGCTCAGAAACACAGCCAGTGGGTGTTGACATACAACGGAGCACAGAGCAAACCTACTCTGCAACACACAGTGGAATCCTCGGGTTAGGGTTACTTTCTTCTTCTTTTCTTTCCGCCTTCTACAAATTTACACCATTTGACATCCAGGACAGAGACCACTGCTGGAGCTATGGATTATGGGCATAACACCTAGGCCCCACCTTATCTTTGTGTTTGTCCAACTTTGAGAAATTCGACTTTAAACAATTACTATAAACATGTTTACATGTATTTTGAAAGTACAGTTTTGGTCGTACTGAAACAATAAATGAGTTCTCGTTGGTCGTTGCAGCAACATGTGCAGGTTTTTGAGATTATCATACAATTTCCTGTACATTAAACATTCAGGACTGGTTATCAAACCCCCTCACAGAAAGGTTGCTTTACGGCAGAAAGAGTTTACCTGGCTGACAAAAAGTTTTTACGACAGGTCTGGTAACCATATGTACAGCTCAGATATGAGTCCCGGAGCTCCATCCTGCTGTTCTTTCCCCTGGCCCTTTACCACCCAATCCACCACGGTCATTAAACCTCAGTCCCCTAATTTACTTTCACTCTATGAGCCATTACCATGTCATGCAAAAAAAGAAATTTTAGTGGCTCACTCTCTAAATCTCATGTGTGCTCCTCCTGCATCAGGCAGAAATCAAATATCTGCCCCCCTGCATGCCTGCCCACTCACCCGGCTTCTCTTACCTCCTCCCTCTGCACCTCTCTTGGATATGTAAAGAGCGGTATATATCGGAGCGGCTCTCCCTGTCTACTTACATAACACTGAGCACACAGTGGTTCCATGAGCAAAGCCAATGTGTTGTACAATTTATTTCCTGACAGTCACAGAGAGGACCCCAGACGCAACACGAGAAAAAAAATACAGAGAAAGAAAAACACAAACTAAGGTTTCAGTCGGCCTGTGGAACTCACACGGGGGAGTGTTTGCTTAAATGTGTCTGTTCGGCCTCTTTTTGTAGCTTCGCTCCTAAGCTTTTGGGTGTTGTTGTTGTTTGGGCCTCCAGCTTGCTTCTTTCTAAGATCTTCTTTCTTTTGTGGGATGTTTTCTGCTGCGCTGTAAGACTGTGAATGGGCAAGTTATACAATCTCAGCTGCACTAAATAAAACCTCTCCATGTTGACCCTTGTTGCAGATGAAGCGGAGGTTATCTTTAGAGTGCAGAACAACAGAAATCGCCTCACATCTCTGTCTTCAATCTGCGAGCCTTAATTGGTGTCCAATTTAGCCGACGCCTTAACTTCACCTCCATTATTCAAGTCTCCTTTTCTCTATTTTCTACCGTTTTTTGTGTTTTTTCTTTGTTTTTTTTAAACTGTCTTTTATGGTGAGCATAACTGCCTCTGCTGGAGTTTAGGTCCATGCCTGCAATGACATATACATCGATTAAATTATAATAAACAGGTAGGGGAGCTTGCCAGTGACTAATCTTAGTCAGCTTGATTAATGATGTTTTTGCAGCCAGAGTCTGAAATTAACCAAAGATATAGAAGAGTGATTCTCTCTTTTTCTCCCCTTTGCCTGCATGTGCACACATACGTGTTTGGTTTACAGTAAGTGCTTTGTTTCAGAAATGGATGCACTCTAGTTGAGTGCACAGGGGCGGCTCCCCTCCCTAATCACAGTATAATCTTTGTGCATCACTGGTCTCTGAAAAACAATCCATGAATCATCATTAGTTATTATAATTATGCACATTCCCTCCCAAAAAGCAGTAGTAATGCTTCTGATGCTGCATAAATCCTCCACTCAGTGTAACAGAGGTGTTGTTTTATGATCCATTGTTAGTTCCTGTCACGTAGCATTCGCTCCTCTCTTGCTGCATCCCCTGATAGGTGATGTTTTAGGAAACATTTGTGTACGAGGATATATGCAAATGAAAAGCCTTTCATTTTATAACTCATCTACTTATGCAAATGAAACATAATTGCAGCAAAAATAAATTGTTGGTTCCATTCATGTCTCTGTAGCTTTCAATGCCATCTTTAACCCTCACCGTCAGTATTCAATTTGAAGTCTTAAATTGCCTTTAAATAGCATCGTACGGGAACAAGTGAAACTGGAGGAGGATAAAAAATAACAGTCACATTTTGTAAATTATTACTGTGAAAGTCTGCCAAAGGGATTTGTTTTTTTGTGAGCAAAATATGGATTTAATCTTGTACAACTGGTGTTAATTCCATTTTAATTGTGTTTTAGAGGACAATTCTGTTAAACAGTAATCTATTTCATTATGTACATAATGCATTAATAAGGTAGTGTGCACATTATTTCACAGCTCCTGTTAATATTGACAGTATTGAGTACAACATATTACATTGAAATGAGAAATGAGGCAATCAATAGGGCTGCTAGAGTAGAATAACAAATATCACAGAGGCAGAGCACAATGTTTTCATATATGCAGATGATGATGTGGTCTAATTTGGACTTCTCTTGTTATGCATTATTCATGCACAATATGCACATATCTGTATGTGTTATATTATTGTAGTCTACCACATATGTTATTTACATATAAGTTAATGACAGCACATCTTATTGTAGGTACAGAATATGTGAGTACACTCTAGTGTGGTTGAATGCCTGCACATGCACATATGCGCAGCAGTCTGCATACATCTCTGCTGCTTCTGTGCACTTTTCGTATCACTCCAGGGTAGTTAATGGAGGGAGAAAGTCAAAGAGAGGACGCTGCATCCTGACTCTCTCCCTCTCTTGTCCTACACGCAGATAAGGAGATGCTGTGCGCCAGGCTAATGTAAGCCCTCAAGATATACTCACAATTTCCCCCTAATGTTCCACCTATTAGTTATTAATGGAGGAGCTACACACACTGAAAGTGAGCTAGTGAGCCCTGGGATTGGCTGCTGTGTCCCAGCCCGGCCTGTGTGTTCACTTTGTAGAGGGGGAAGAACAGATTATATGCCTGATCCTAATCCCTCACATTAGCAAAGCCCTTTAGAAAAACATTTTAAGGCCAAATTCATGTTGGCTGTTCTCTAAAATGCTACATGATGAATACTTTATTGTACGCACGCTACGTGTACAGCCTCTCGCTTAACCCGAACTGCTACCGCTACCACTCTCACTCGGTCTCCCTGTCTGTTTCTGTATCTCTTTCATTCTCTGCCTCTCTTTAAAAAAAGCTGCATTGCTGAGTGGGGAGGATTACAGCCTAATGGTTTAGACATGTGGAGTCTTTTTTTGTTCTCTTGTCCCAGGAGCCTTCCATCTTTGTACAATACTTTGAATGAAGGTCAGTCTCGAGCCATGATGGACCTGTGT
Organism: Acanthurus reversus; assembly: GCA_029823135.1. Taxonomy (NCBI): domain Eukaryota; kingdom Metazoa; phylum Chordata; class Actinopteri; order Acanthuriformes; family Acanthuridae; genus Acanthurus; species Acanthurus reversus. Next base: position 17,354,964 of record JAPXVT010000016.1, on the reverse strand, counting down.
ATCTCTTCACCACCCTCTGTCCCGCCCCTCAACCACAGCCCCTCTTCTCTTATCGGCCGCGCTCACACCTGTGGTGAGCTGGATGTGCTCTCCAACTCTCGCCAGAGGCCCCAGACAGGATGGCTGCAGATAACCTTTAAGTCCAAGAAAAAAAATGTGGTAGAGACAGAGTAGGAGGAAGAAAGCTCTTCATCCACTGTCAGGGACTGGGGGTCTGGCTGGCAGGCGGCCGGGCTGGGGATATGCCCAGGCTTAGCTTCATCCCTGAGACTTGGGCCATGGGCCAGCCCTGTAGCTTGACCTAGCAATACAAGAAAGGCCAGAAAATAAAGGGACTGAACACTGGGTTTTTAGAGTGATGATGGTAAGCTAATGCATCATGAGCATCAAGGGTAAATTGGGAAGATGGGACTGTGTGTTCATCTGTGCTGGGCTTTGTCTGGTGCACGGCGCCCTGTGGTTCTATGTATAGCACGTTACCACCTGTTTCTGCTGAAAGCAACCAATTGGTCTATACCTGGCAAGACAGGAGGGAGAAACAAATGAGGAACCAAGAGGGAGAGGGAAGAAAAATAGAAGTTAATGAATGCAAAGAGCAGTTTCTATGGCCGCTTGGTTTCAGAAGCACTTGGCTTTTTCAGTAGGAGGAACAGGCAGTACCATCATAAATTTTAGGAGAAGGGACTGTTGTGACGACAGCCCCGGGGTGAAATGTCCAATAGAAACAACAGCCCAGTGTGTTAGCTTCCTCCGCCTCTCAATTCGGCATCATTACTCATCCTTCTCAGCGTGTGCCTGCCAGCCTCACCACCTCCAAACTCACACAAGAAATGCAGATGCTCATGAAATTTCAACCAGTGATTTATCAGGCCCTCCAGAAACATCTATGTACTGCTGCTGTTATTTAACTTGAAGGAGACAAATTGATAAGGATCAGTGGGTTAGGAGCGTGCGGCAGGGAGTGTGTATCACCTCTTACCCTTCTCCAAACCATCCTTACTATGTCAGCCATTAAGTATCCTCATTTGGTCGACCTCTAATGCTTATGCAAGCTTTTTTTTGACATGTGCCCCATGAAATGTTAACAGTATATGTCTGCATGAGCTTTTCTGCACACTGGTGGACTTAAAAGTGCCCTCTTGGATGCCCCTGTGGTAGATATTACATGGTAAAGTGCCCCCTCAAACTACTTTGTGCGTGCTGATGCTCTTTTTACTATTTCCACCCCTGCCCCTCAAACATCCTGAGTCCGCCAGTGTTCCTGCGCTTTTCTGCACATCGATCATGGATGAAACCTTTAATTTTTGGCATAATTTTGTTTTGCTTTTGTGCCTTTATTTTGATAGGACAGCTGAAGTGTTGGACAGGAAATTAAGGAGAGAGAGGAGATAACATGCAGCAAGAGGTCACAGGGTGGAATCGAACCCATTGCCACTGCAGTGAGGACACAGTCTCTGTTCACTGGGCTCCCACTCTACCAGCTGAGACACCAGGACGCCCTGGGTGAATGTTGTTATTTGATGTAACATCATTTATAAAGTAATAAGTATTATCCAGATCATTTGAGATGTTAAGGACAGTCTCCAAGGACAGACATTATGTTTTTCCTGGGTCCTTATGTTTATGGCTACAGATGCTTGAACTAAGGTATGATAGGTAACGTTTGCTCATTAGTGTAAGAGTGTCAGCACAGCAAGAACAAATGTGTCTCAAAACAGCGGAAAGGATTCGGTGACAAACCAAGCAGCAATCTCAGTCATGTAGCATCCTTGTGCATGGTGGCATGAGGCCATTGGGTGATTCTGAATGGGTAATGAGGTCTGCGGCGAAAAACATGTTGCAAACTTAACAAATTGCTGCCAGACTTACCAGGGCCTCAGCATGTTGCCACTCACTGCCGTGGGAGGGATGAAAGACTGTGCAGGGAGAGCAAAGATGGCAGCACAGTCTCTGCGTACAAATTTAATGAATTGAAAAATATATCGAGCAGAGGAAGGAAGATAAATGATAGAATGACAGTACATGTGCATGACAGATTACATGTGTGCAGATGTAGCAGGCAACCTCTCATTTTTAATTAAAGAAGAGTTGTTGTAAAAATGTTTGTTTTGATAAGAATCTTATATACTAAAGTATCATTATTTGATGCTTACATGCTATATGTATCATGCAGCTTGTTCATATATTTCAAACCTCGACCAACAGATGTCAGATGTCAGATGACTTTATAGATTCAGTATACATTGTCCCAAAAGAAAAGGTCTTTACTGTGTCGATCAACCTGACTTTCATAAATTTATTTAGCTTTTAAACTCAACTGATGAGTTTTCTTTTGGAGTTATATAAGCTGGTACAAGTCTTACCACAGACATCCTGAACTGCCTGTGCTTGTTGTACTGAAACTGGGCAGCAGAGTACTGACTGTGTGCTTATTAAACTCTGGGTACAATTTGGGCCTGATTGATGAAATTTTGGGGGCTGAGGCCGATATTGATATTAGGGAGCGAGAAAATCCCATTATCTGATATGACGGCTCAATGTGGTTGCCAAATACTAACTAGTGGAGGAAGGATTTCTTACATTTTAACACACTTTATTCCAAACAGCAGTGCACTGAGCAGTAAACACTTCCGTTATTAGTTAATAAATAATAGATTGCCCTTTGCTGGACAAACTACGAGATTCCAACATTTTAAATTATTCGTCCCAGCATTTTTTTCCTACCTTAAAAATTGTTTTAATATTGGCACATATATGCTGATACTAATATATGTGTGATAAGCGGATATCTGCTGATAATATTAGCAAACCAATCAGTCAGGCCCTCGTTACCCGTGTACTCCTTACAGCCATAACTTTTTCAAAAAATTTTGAACGAATTTAAGATGACCTGTTATTCTTTTGGATAAATTTGAACCCACTCGCTCCACTAAAACACCACAACAAGTCAGAATTTTCATTACTTCTTTAACTTCACAGCCTTTCTAACATCACATTCTTCCCATTCTTCCAAGATATTGTTTTTTTAAAAGCTGTTTTAACTTACTGGTTTCTTTATGAGGCTGAGTGTGCAGAATAATATGCGTTCAAACAGGGCTGTACACTTGGTGCTGCTCTGCTCATCTGTGGTGCCTCCGCTTCTGCAGCCTCAGTTTGGTGGTAAGTTAGCAGGTGGGCCCACAGATTTGTTACCGTTAAAGGGTAAGACAGCTTCCTTTTACAAAGCCGACAAACAGCCTTATCTCTGTGCGTGACTTTGCCATCCACAGTGTAGAACCCAAAATACTTCCACACACTGCATCTCAGATGTTTTGGTGTTGTGACTGTCTGCTCAGGACAGCTCTGCTTTGTTGGGTGGGACAACTGCCAATCATTTCTTTAACTTTGGCTAATTGTAAAGTACAATCACATGTGAACAATCAAAGATTTATTTTACCAAAACGCTGCCCAAACAACCTATAAATTACATTTTATTTTAAGTCATCTTCTTCACATAGGACAGGGAGGTGGTTCGACAGGAAAAGCACCTGCTAGGCTAAATGCTCTTCTGATTTTGGTGTGACACTGTTAATATGCCTTTTTATTAAGTTTTATTATTTTTTCAAGGGGGAAAGTAACTGCGTGGAATCACAAGATGTGGTCCTTTTATCCAAATAATGCCTGTTGGAAAATTTGGTTTGACTTTCTCAGAGCTAGCTAACAGTTTAACATTATCTTAGTTTTCTGATAAGTTAAAAGCCCTCTGCCGGATCAAAAGGGAAACTGCTTCAAATAGTCTAATGAGATTAAAGACAAACTGCAGCCTACATTCACCCCATGTTTGAACGAATATCTGAACTTTGAAGACAAAGTGAAAGCCCTCGTACTCTTCAGTCTCTCCTCACAGGCCTCTCACCCTGTAGCTGGCTCTATAGGCCTACCAGGGTTAAGTGAAATAATTGCACTTCTTACTGTAACACTAGCATGTCAAAAGGATGGACTAGAAATTGGAAGCCACTGCAATAGCTTTACAACCACTCTGTCCTTGAGAGTCAGACACTCTACACAGGATCATCATAGCAAGGAGGCAACAACATTTTCTTGTAACCACCAGGCTTAGTGTCAGAAGAGTGGTGTGAGGTTAAAGTGTCCTCCACTCAGAGCAACTACTACCAGCACAGCCACAAGTGGGAGAGAGTGTTAAAATGCAGCCTTACTCTGATCTGCTTCTCTTGGTGGATTGTACTGGAATGGCACCTGCATGAGGTGCGCAAGCAGACCCATGGGTGCGTGAAATGCCTTCACACAGCTAGTGAGCCCATAATCATACGCCTGCTGTGAGGATCTCAAAAAGACTGTAAATTCCACATACCAGACACAACCGACGCCCCACTGTCTACTCACAAGAGACAGTCATAAAAAATGTCATTGGCCTGTGGGCTGCACCATCCTGGATCAAGAATTCAAGTTGAGTTTATATGTTTTGCCGAATGTTACAAGGTCACTTTGGGCTTTACAGGCCCAGATAAACAACAATTCTAACTCTAGTCCGAATTGTCTGAAGAAGAGATGGAACAACAACGAGACTTTTGCATAAAAGGAAAAAGACAAAATGGAATTATTTTACATAATGTGCAAACTAGAGGCTTAGCTGAAGCATTTTGTCATTTTGTTCTAATCAAGCAGACGGCCTGAGTCGACCAACAGGGCAGACTGAAGTTACTGAAGTCAGCGGCAGCAACAGAGCTATCTTCAAACACAGCAGATTAAGGGAAATCCCCTGAATGGACTCAGACAGCTCATTGGAGAGAGCCCTGAGCACTGCAGGAGGCTTCTGTTGAGGCGCAGATAGACAGCTGGTGTGGATCATCATGGTGATTCAGGAAAATCTTCGGGGAAGTGAATGTTCTGCCCTGAAGAGAATAGATCCGCTTCGCTCACCTGATTCATGCCAAGATGTAGTTCAGATCCGGCTCATGTGGGGTTGTTCTGCCTCTGGACACAACTTCATTTCTGACCAGAGAGCCCTGATCCCTACAAATGTAACCTCTCTGAACCTAAATTCTAGAAAACAGCAGAATATGAAACTCTAACCGATGAGGCTCCCAGCTCGCCTGTGACTGACATGAAGGCACCCACCATCACGGAGTTTGGCCTTGGTGAGAGCTGGGCAGCAGCAGAGGGAGGCTTT
>JAPXVT010000016.1:17092590-17103981 GCA_029823135.1 Acanthurus reversus | reverse complement strand
AGTTTCAAACGCACCATGTTATTTATACATAAAATAACCTGCAGGTCAAGTTGGACGAGTTCCGTTTGTCATTTGTGTACCTAGTTTTCTGTGAAATTATCATTTTTAAACAAAAGTAGATCCGGTCTTTCAGACAGAAGTCTTTTGAGATTGATTTTGTTCTCCGCTCTTTGCTGGTGTAAACGAACTCAGCAGTTCCTGAGCGAATTTACGTGAATTACGTGCGGTTGTCTGTCTTTCCAGAGATTTCTACGCTCCCCTTATTTCCTCTTTTCTCCAAAACATCCCATCGCCTGCCTCTCGTACTCTTTCAAACCATTTGTGTTTTTTAAAACCAGTGGAACCACCGTGTTTTTGTTCCATGTCTCTGTCTCATCTGCATTTCTGCATATATCAGTTGTTTCCCTTTCACACTCACATGCAGGCATTTCTCTTTTCTCTTTCATCTCCGTCTCTGTGTCATCGTTCTCCCCGTGTTTTTTGTTTCTGTACATCTCATTACACCCACAGTTTCTATAAGCAGGCTTCTTACCCTCTCCTATCCTGTAGATGAAAATCTCTATTGAACCTTGGTCGCTTTCTGTCGGGCGCCGTCGTAATTGCGATATGTAGCTATTCACTTCAACCACCCACCACCATCAGCCCCACCTCCTCATCCCAGCCTCCCCCACCGCCGCCCCCGCATATCTCTGTCTCTCTCTCTCCCCATGCATTATGAAGCTGCCGGCGAGATGTGACAGAGCGGGCTTTTTGATGTGTTCAATAGGCACAAAGATACTAATTACCCCTGAGATTTGCACCAGCGTTGTGTTCAGGAGAAACGACTCCCTGTGCAGCTCTGCAGCCCGCCGTCGCTGCACAGAGCGGATCTGTTGTTTTACACGAGCGCATGATCCTGCATAAGTGTTCCTTTGGCAAAAATGCACCACAGCAGCATGTGATGCATGCGTCTGATGCACCACTGTCACATGTGGATAAAGCAGTTTTGAGACAGCGAGGTCTGAACTTCGTCAGGTGCATTTGTTTCGTCTTTGCCAGATGAATCCATCTCAGCAGAGGCAGCCTCACTTGAGTGATGAGAGGAATAAAATGAAGTGTTTTTCATGGTTTGTTATGTATTATTTGGTGTGTGGGCCACAGTCTGAGCAGGACATGACTGAATGTGTTGAATGTAGACACTAATATGTAAATGATGATAGGAAAGGAGAGACTAAGTGCATCTGATGTGGCCAAGATGACTAATAACATTTTGTGTAGGTGATGGAGATGAATGCTGATATTCCACTTAAATCCTCTACAAAGTTAGTGCAAAAGTCTGAGAGACTTTTCAGCACTTTTTTCTTTAAGCGTTCCAAATTACATTTATTAAACTATATTAACGTTAACTTTAACTCTGACTTTAAATAAATTAGTTGTTTGAGCCTGATGGTTCAACCTGTTTCTGAAAAAGTGTGTTTTTCAGCACTAGCATACTTAAAGCTGCAGAAGGCAACGCCTGGCAATCAAGCTAGTTGTAGCATGAGACTCCTAAAGAAGCAACTCTGCTGCCCCCTCCCTTCCTCTGCTCTGCAGCTCCACCCTTCACCTGGCTCATGTTTTAGTTCATTTTTTGCCGTTGCTCTCTCTGTTTTAAATGATCATCTTGATATGTCGGTCTTCCTTTTTCGGGAGGTTGCTTTGTTGTGTTTGCAGTTGTTGCTAAAACTGGAACAGCATTGTATCAGGCTTAAAAAGCTCAGGGGATGTGAATGTGCATTTACCTTCGTAAAGCAGCCAATAGGAACATGCGCACTCTGAAATGACTCATGATTGGACAAAAAGTGCACATGTGCATGGTCTTGATTTTTTTTAAAAACCTAAAGACAGAGCCAAGGAGAGATGCAGAGCAATAGAATGGACGCTTTATTGTCACTGTACATCCACAAGGAAAATTGCAATGCAAGTCTAGAAAGAACAAAGTCTAGTGTTCTTTCAGACCATCTCAATTCCAAAATGCTGAGAGTTTATTAAGGAATTTTTGCCTGGTGACTCAAAACAAAACAAAACCAAACCCTGCTTACCCCAACTTTAATTCTCTTGATTTTTGTTTTACATGAAGCTCTTTGTCAACCCGGCCGGTGCTGTCAGATCGCCCACCACCTCGAGTCTGGACATACTCCAAGGTTTCTGCCTATTGTTCTGTTTTCTGCCTGTACTTGCTCGCAGGGGAATTGCTTTCAATTTTAGGGTTTCAATAAATGTAATATAATTGAATTATAGAGTGTGGTCGAGACCTTCCTCTTGATGTAAAGTGACTTGAGACAACTTTGTTGTGATATGGTGCTATGTAAATAAAACTGATTTGACTTTGATCTACATTTCTTGTACGACAGGTGCTATTAGTTTAACTACAGTTATTAGAAGTAGTAGTAGTAGTAGTAGTCTAAAAAATCACAAGTATCATAAAAATATTGCTTACCATTCTCCATCAGCAAACTTGGCTATGCAGTAATCCCCTCGGCGTGGAGAGTAGGATCCTTCCACGGGCGGCTGGGCGGCGATCTCAGCTCTCATGGTCTCCATCAGACTCTCCAACTGACCTCCTGACAAAAAAACAAAAAAAGACATGAGTGACATGGAAGCAAACTTCAGTTTACTATTCGAGTGCATTTAGAGGTTTAGTTTGTTTCTTTAAATTGCATTCTGTTACATCATTATGGGCTGTTTGTGTCTTACTTTGACACTGATGTGTTTGCTGTTTTCCCTTTTTTATCATTTTGCCACATTTTAATAAGAGCTCCCGCTCCCCACGGAGAGGTTGACATTTTTCGAGTTGTGATTGTGTGAAATGGGTCACAAATTTCATTTCATTCTCTCAGCTGCAGAGGTGCAAGATGCTGGCTTCACTGCGAGGTGTGATTGGCAGAAGGCGGGTCCCGAGGCAGCAGCAGAAAATGAACACATTTGTGTCTTACCCCTGCAAGAGCTCCGGAATAAATGCATCAGTATAAATGAAACAAAGTCTGATGCAACTTTGAAAAATATGACTGTGTTCTTCTTATGCACTGACACAGGAGGCGAGTTTTTCCTCAAGTTGATTTTGCATTTTGTATAGAATGAGCGCATCTCATAATCTTTACCATTCTTTTGTCATGAAAACATTAATTACTCAATAGTGCACGCTGCAGCTTGGTTTATTAAACAACACCTACATTCAAGAGAGGGTGCTTGAAACTTTTATTCATTTGAAAAAAAAAGAACATAATAAAATCCCTCTTTGTGAAGCACACAGGACCTCACAAATTTCCAAGGAAAATTCATCAAAAATGTATTTTAAGGACGTTTTTTCTTTAATAATTAAGTGCTCATGTATGCCACAACCTATCAGCAAAATAGAGCTACCACCTGGTCAATCAACGGACAATGAAACTACTAAAACTAGTAGTGGGTCAAGAAGGCGGCGTGGGGTGGTTTCTGTGGTCATGTGACTGGCAAAAAACCTTTTTTTTTATGGCTTAGTTGCATGTTTTGAGATCAACTAGAATACAAAGCTAGTTAAGTGTACGGGGGTCAAATTGATGCATAAAATAAATATCCATTCATGAGAGATATTGGAAAGAATGAAGAATGTTATCTTTGGGTCAAAGTGGGAGGTGTTCTTAACATATCGCGTTCACAATATGCAGGGTCACAGTGACCTTGGCCTTTGACCTCCAAAATCTAACAGGTTTATCCTTGAGTCAAAGTGGACCTATGTACTAAATTTAAAGAAATTCCTTTAGGGCGTTCTTTAGATATTGCGTTCACAAGATGTGAGGTCCCAGTGACCTTTGGCCTTCTGATCAGTTCATCCTTGAGTCCAAATGTGGATTTGTGCCAAATTTTCCAAAAATCCCTTCCGATGTTCTTAAGATATTGTGTACATGAGGCATGAGGTTAATTTGAACTCCAAAACGGACTCAGTTGATCTTTTAGTCCAAGTTGATGTTTGTACCAAATGTGAAAAAATTCCCCGGAGGCATTCCTCAGGCATCACGTTCACAAGCAAGGGATGAATATGAGGCCGCGATGACCTTGACCTTTGACCTATGAACTCCAAACTCTAATCAGTTCATCATTAAGTGAGAGTGGACATTTGTGCAAACTCTGAAGAAAATCCTTCAAAGCGTTCTTGAGATACCGTGTTCAAAAGAATGGCCCGGACAGACGTAAGGATGTGCAGACAACCTGAAAACATCACGCCTCTGGTCCTGGCTATGACCGGTGCAGAGGCATAAAAAAAACCCACGTAACCAACCAAACTGCCCTTTAGAGTCTGAACTCCAAAATCAAAATAAACTGTGTTTCTTGTAGCTGTCCGCTAGCAACACACTGCTAATGCTGCTGTGACCCTGATGGAGAAATATAGCTGTGAGTAAAACCATCCACCTCCTCCAACAGCCTTCATGGCCTATCAAGCCATTATATCACTGCACGGCTATTATGGTGGATTCAAGGCGAGAATGGCTGTCAATATGTTGGGAGTTGGAGAAATCAAATACTGAGTCGGTGCTCCATGGAGTCGATGACTGCACTAAGTGGAAGCCTGATTTGTACCCATCAGATGCAATCGTGGAGCTGATTGTGAGCTCTACTAAATATGTGCATCTTCAAGAGAGCCACTTCCTGGTGTTTGTGTAATATTTAAAGTTTATTTGTTTGTGTATGGCAGGGAATGTTTATGCACACGTCTATTAGTATTCACGAGAGGCTGTCTGTGTGGCGCATGAAGTGTGTGGAAGTAATTGCAGCAGCTAGTTTAGTGAAGTGGCCTACATGAGATTCTATGGTGCTATTTTCGGGGCCATTTTCTCTGATTTACCCAGAGGTTTTGTGGGCAGGAAAGGGTCATCAGTGATGGAGCAGCTTCAACCACATATTGATGCAAAGGGAGGCTATATGAAGGCAAAAATTAAATCTTATTTTATACACTTTACCACATTCTTACAACAAAACAAACAGAAAAAATAAAGGAAACTCACAATCAATGTCTAACCAGATTTCTTCAACCTGAAGTACACAAGAATCCAGGTTTTCTAAAGCAGGTTAAGAGTTTATGAGAAGCCCAGCTGACACGGCTAGATTCCTCTTTCCTTTTGGCCATGTATACGACATGGTTTCTCACAGGGTTTTTAAAAGATGCAGCTATGATCTGTGTGTTTTGAAAAACAAAGACTGGGAAAGCATCACTGCTGCAGAGAACAGAGATGAAAAGACAAGGCAGCATATCTTTGTGTACAAAAACAAAGGAATCAAAAGCCACCTTCAAAAAGGCAGCAGTCAAAAACTTGCATAAAAAAGAACCTTAAAGACTTAAAACAAAGGACAGATACACAAAGAGAAATACTTGCAGTGAAACAGACTTTTTTCACTTCAGTTTACCTGAAAATAAAATATGCGGTATTTTTCTCTGTACCTGGATAAATACTATGAATATATGGCCGCTTGGGGCGCACTCTCACTCAGCAATTCGTATCGTGCCCGAGTATGTCTGACCCCCAAAGTCCAGTTCGTTTGACTAGTGTGAGCGCTCCGTACCGTGCTCAAGTATAATACGCTTTGTAGGCCATGGCACGATTGGATGAGGTGGGCCTCGGCACGTAACGCTGACAAGGCATCGTCGGGAGAGTCCACTTGAGGTTGCAGATAACAGCATATTAAGTCAACTGGATAAATATACATGGAAAATCAGCGACCATCTTTTTGATCGTGGACACCAGAGGAGAGGACGATTAAGCAATGTCAGGACAAGATGGAAAAAAAAAAAGTACAGGGCGGACTCTGTTAATAAGGCGGCTCAGCTCGGATGAAGTGTGTTCTGGTCTGTTAGACTGGAGCAAAGTGAGTGCAGGCCAGCGGGGGAGAGGGGAGGAGGGAGTAGGGTTGTGCAAAAAAAAAAAAAAATCAATATGCCATATTTATTTTTAGTGATATCTGCATCAATTACCAGCTCCAAAAATCAATATAAGTATATAGTTAAAGTGACATTGGTAACAGCTGGATAACGATTATCAGTAATTTGCCAATACCAAAATAAATCGGAAGGAAAATTTTGAATTCAATTGTTTTGACTCAATTAGTCCACTGAATTATCAGTATAATGTGATGTGACATGTGAAGACCACCCAGATAATACACAGCAACTTGTTTTTCAGCTCTGTTGTTTTTGGGGCCGTGTATTTATGTGTCACCACACAGGAGCCACGAATACGACATATTACAATATATTGCAATAAGTAAGCAAGGTGATTTTTTCTGATCTTATTTTAGGAAAATTGTTAGCATAAAGAACACACCAAAATAAAATCTGAAAGAAAAAAAAAGTATTTTTATGCAATCAGAGTATCATAGCAAAAGTTTTTGTGCAGAAGCCGTCTGGGGTTAAAATAACACAATGAACCACATGAAAACTATTAATTTAAGATTGATAATGTTTTTGAGAATCGATACGATATTGCAAAACATGATTTTGTGATATCAATATGTATCGGTATTTCCTTACACTCCCACTGTTTTTACGTTTTCAGTGAACTACGTGGAGTATCGCAATAAATCGCAACATGCATAGTATCGCAATGTATTGTTATATAATCGTATCGTGACGTGTATCATTTTGTTAAGTCCTTGCCAATAACCAGCCCTACATGTGACAATTGTGGTTGAGCACGATACAGTACGTGGCAACTGGGCTGTGTGTGAGTGAGTCTGATAGTAAAGCAAGAAAGTAATATCCTGCTTCATGACGGCCTTTTTCCTTTGTGAAGTATTTTCAAATTATTAAAATTAATAAGTCAAACTAAGCAAACTGACACTGACATGAATGGATTAAAACAAGTTGTTTCCCACAGTTGAGCAGTAGACTTCTTGTAAATGTGACTTAATGTGAGAACGTGCAAATAGTAGTGAAACACTGTGTGCTCTCACACTGCAGAGTCTGTCCTCTCACTGCTCCATCAGTCCAAATGCTGCGACCAGAAGGAAAACGCAACTCATCAAGCTGCAGCTCCATGTATCACCGAAAAACCTCAAATATGCCAGGAAAAGGTGGAAAAGAGACCATCTGCATGGAAACTTGGGTTTTTGCAGCTCAGGTAAACTGTCTCCCACTAACGTGTTTCCATGTGTGAGTAAATGCATTCATTGTGTGTAAAACTGTTCAGTTCTGCTCTCGATGCATGTTGCTGTACTGTGAAACAAACAGCTTGGAGGGAGGCAGTGCAGCACAACAGCCTCACCTCTGAATACACACCTTCCTTTGCTCCTTTACTGCCATGGTGAGTTGTCAGTAACACCTAATATTATTTATGCTAGTGGGAGAACAAGAAAATATAAATAATGATGCTGTTTTTCAAGGGTTATCTGTGCTGAGACAGCCAAGCAGCTGCCAAATAACAGCAGACGGGAAACCTTCATTAGCACAATGTCAAACTATAAGAAAAGCACCGGTGAAGGGTTCGAAGGGATTTAGAGTGTGAAGGAAAAATGCTAGTTGGATTGTGGAGGGGTTGAGGGCAGAGGAGGGGGTGTCCAAACACCTCATTGGCATCCTGCTGCTACACCAAATGCTGATGAATGCAGTGAGGGGAATAGGAATATAAATACACACACACACACATAAACACCAAACAGACTCGTCCTTAGCGTTTTGTAGAGAAAGCAGTTTTTGGGAAACATGTCAGATGAATTGCTTCCCCAAAACCCCTTGCCTCATACACACCAACACACACACACACACAGAGGTGGTGTGGTTGCATCATTATGCTCCAGCTTTGTCACACTGGCTTGGTGCAGGCTTTACAGGAATGGCATCAGGCTACAGCCGTCACAGTCAGCCACCTCCTTGATTTATTAATCTAATTAAAAAAGTTAGTGTGTGCCTTCCCTTCCATCTCAGAGTGTTCTTGTGCGCACTTATGTGTGTATATTTACACTCTCACTTATATATTTATTTCACTTCCTGGGCCATGTTCCACTTTGGGTCCAGAGAGAACCGAATAAATGACACATGAGCTTTAAGAGGGTTCCACCTGCTATATATATATTCACACGTGAAGCCTTAATGGATGGAGCCTGACCTAATTAAAATGCTTTATTTATGCAAATGGTAAAGCAGCACTGAGTGACAGCATAGAGGTGCAGCTTCAGTGTGTGATACATTAAAATCTGAACACACCACATCGTGAACAGTGCCCTGATTTTGGTCGCCAAATCTCTGCTGCTTGTGCTCAGCGGCCTCTCTTTGAACTGGTTGAAGGATCTCTGAGGGTATTCATTTCTACCTCTAGCCTATGAATGAGGCTTATTGATTTTTTAGCAGAGTTTTTACTGAAAGATATCAAGGTTTTCTTAAAAAGAGCTTGTACAGAATGTTCTAAAGTGCTGAAAATTTGTTTTTTTTTTTCTCCTGCAAGAAGACGATGCAGTTTACAGGATTAATGTTTTAGGAGGTGCCCTTAAAGCGATATTTCCACAAGATTCAATAAATGGCTTAAAATGTAGTTACCAGTGTTTCCAAAAAATATTCCAATTGACTCACCAAGACTTCATGCCTCTTTGACAAAGGGGAGGTGTTTGAAATTTTCCTCCCCATTCACTTGAATTGAAAAGCTATAAATTAACATATAATGTGCTTCAAATTAGAAGTTTCAAACATACCATGATATTTATACATTAAAAAACATACAGGTCGAGTTCTGTTTGTTATTTCCATGCTTTGTTTTTGTGCAATTATCATTTTTAAACAAAAGTAGACCCGGTCTTTCAGACAGGAAGTCCTTGGATCGATGATCACTAGCCGTTCTCCAGTCTTTGCCAGTGTAATCACACTCAGCAGTTCCTGAGCAAATTTACGTGTTTTGCACATCTTTGAGCATCACAACACAAGCCATCATGGCTGAAGCTGATTATGAGAGTCATCTTGAACTTGAGGAAGAATTCTCCTACACTGAACTGTATTTATTTGAACCAGAATATACATAGAGGAACTGTGGGAATGAGAGGCTGCACGGAAAATCTTTTGGATGCCCAGGATCAACTGGGTCACGAGTAAAGTGCACAAGTTTTAAACAGTCAAACTGCTGTAGAATAACAGAGAGAGGAACCTTCACCTGATATTTGCAAGCGCAGTTCAATTGAATGGAGGAAAATGTCAAACAACTTCCCCTCTTCACATGAAATGTTTATTGAACACATTAATAACTACATTTTATGACATATATTGATTTAAAAAAAAAAATATATATATATATATGGCTTTAAATAGAGCAGCCAATGACTCAAATGCACACTGTGAACCGTGTTAAGCTATGTTTAACCTTAATATATGTATATGACCGGCACTGATGAACTCTCACCAGTCGGATGCCTTCATTTCCTCTGGTGCATCGATTTTTGTTGCAGATGTTACAGTCTGACTCTGTGTCAGATGTTATTTCCCATGTCTCGCTGCAGGCTGATAACAGATAAGCTAAATGAAGTGTGTTTTCCACTGTGTCCTTTCTATAGGTTCGTTCTGTGGTCAGTAAGTACATGCTAGACTGTATACACACTCCAGCAGGGTGAAGCAGTCAGAGGGCACTGACAGTGCAGTGTTATGGATCACCAATTTTAACAAGCTGATTTATGATCCGCTGTGACCCATAGATTCACTCCAATTACTTCCAAGTCAAGTCCAGTCACACTTTAACAATAAATCCATGTCCATCGAGTGACTGACAGGAATCCTGCCTCATTCATTTCTTTGCTTTAAAGGAGAGAAAAAAAAGCACATATCCTGATTAAACTATTTAAATTAAAAATTACACTTCTCTTGCAACTCACAGACAAGTTTGGCCTTTTACTGTCTTAAGAAGCATCCTTACAGAGACGGTAACCAAAACCTTTTCCTCCCTTTGTGATCCTGAGCTTTTCATGATGTGCACGTCCACATTTGCAAGGTGCATTTCATTTAATATGCAGAGTGTGCCTCGTGGATTATCAGTACCCTGTTGGGATTTACAGGTCCAATTTGTTGTGCAGACTTCTTAGACAAAGGTGATCTGACTTTAGGGTCACAACTTTAAGTGGAATTATTCTTTCGTGTGTGCAGATTTTTTGTTTTCAAAAGCATGTGCAGAAAATTATTTGTGTGAATATCCACGTCACAACAAAAAGATATTTACAGAGAAAGCAGGCATTTTGCATCACAATAAAAAGACACTACACTGAATCAGCATGGAGAGACACTGGAATGAGCTTTACATGCCGCAGGCGCACTGAGAGAAAATCTGGGCCCTCTGGGGTCAATTGAGCAAAGTCTTATGCAAGTGCAGCATCCAGTGAAATTCTGAATAAATGTGAACATTAGGAAGGAAGTGGAGCTAGGGCACTCTGCATTACAGATGCAGAATCCTATTTAATGTTGGCATAAAGACAACTAAATATCTGCGTGCAGAAGGGGTAAACCATGTCGAGCGTGAGTGCTCATTTTGTGTCGGAGGGAGAGCCAAAGCGATGATCCAAAAAGCAGCCAAACCACTGACTGTGTCTGATGCTGGCCAATTTCTCTCTGTCTTCATCTCTTTATTCTTCTGTTGTTTTTCTCTCCCTTGTTCTGTAATTTGTTTATTCACCATTATGGCTGCAGCTGTTTGTAAATCATATATAATTACATAGTGAATGCCCAGTGCAGAGTGAGGGAGCGATTAGGCTTAAAACAAGAAAAAAAGGAGGAGGACAGAGAGAGAGAGGGACAGAGGGTAGAGAGAGAATGATAACAGTTGTACAGACTGGTTATGATCATATTTGATTATACTGCGGCACACTGTGTGTGAGCAAAAATGGGGGTGCAAAAATCCAATGAAAACAGTGAATCGTGCTCTTTCGCTATGCATCCAAAGGCCGAACTGATTTCTAGCGCGCTGTTTAAGAAAGCCATTAAATCACAGAAGGATAAATAATCACAATATGACAGAGGCTGAGAGTTCAGTGGTTGCTTAAGAGAGCATTCTAATTTCCTGCCTTACAAGAATGGAAGAATTAGGAATGAAAGTGGAGCGCATCTATGAAAAAGACACCTGTCAGGAAAAGAAGTGACTGCAGA
Source organism: Acanthurus reversus (assembly GCA_029823135.1). Taxonomy (NCBI): domain Eukaryota; kingdom Metazoa; phylum Chordata; class Actinopteri; order Acanthuriformes; family Acanthuridae; genus Acanthurus; species Acanthurus reversus. The sequence continues at coordinate 17,092,883 of JAPXVT010000016.1, read as the reverse complement.
GAATCAGGAAACATTAACCTGGCTTTAACTGATTAGAACGGAAAAAAGGAGCGCAACATTAAGCTGGGCATACACTGTATGATTTTATGTTTTTGTTTAATCCCAACTCACGCTGTACGAGTAAATTGGCCGTGATGCAAAGCCAAAGCTCATGATTTATGTGTTCACACTGTATGTGTAAAAATGGCCCGTGGGCCCCCGCTGACTGTCCTGGCTGTTGACAATTATCAGTAAAGATTTGTTTGAAAGCTCAGAGGCTGGTTTGTTTACTGGCATCAATGCTAACAAAGGCA
>JAPXVT010000016.1:17073053-17083924 GCA_029823135.1 Acanthurus reversus | reverse complement strand
TGAAGAGAACCCCATTTGGACCTTTAAGTGGCTCACCACTGCGAAAAGTGACATTCAGCCATTCAGCTTTGGGTAACTGACCAAGAAGTTTGACATTAGCGCAAATCATGCCCGCTAGGATAGTGTAGAATGCGGATGAAATCGCTTATTTTCCGCCTGAAAATCAAAAGCACCACGCCTCAAACCGACAGGTGAGCTGACCTTTTAGAAGCCAGGTTGCAGATCTGATTTAATAATGAATGGCTTAGGAGGGGGGGGCGACCATGCGGGCAGGGTCTGACCTCTAAATATTGCATCTGCTGCAGTGGCAGGGAGCTAGAAAAGTGAAAACAGCAGCATTGGCTTCCGTGTCCCCTGCAACTCTCGTTCACCTGTATGGTCACTGCGTTTGCTGCAGGTATGTGGCTTAATACCACCACCACCACAAGGCCTTGAACACATTTCAACTGAACAAAACATGATATAAAAGAAGGGTGGACAAAGAAACATCTATTTTTTTCCCCAGAATGTATTATATTGCAGTATTTTAGCAGGAAGCTACAGACAAGCTGCTTTAGCTTTAAGATGTTTGCATCCTCACTTAGAAAACAGTACAGAAATGCAAGTCATTCTCCTCGACTTCGATGGGGCCACTAAACTATTCATCATAATCATTAATGCAGTTGACACATGTTGCCATAATTTTGGGTTCCTGTTTTTTTTCCCCATTTTCATTGAGTTCCTTTACCTCAATGTTTTAATTAAATGGTTCGAAATATAACTTCCATGATCAACAAAAAGAAAATAACTTTCTCAAATGAGTTTGAACAAAAAGCAGTTTCATAACACACGGGTGTAGGAGTTAATTATCTCCACCCGTGACTGACTTTGGCTTCACGCCTACAATGTCACAAAGATATTCATCCAAAATGAGGGGTGGGGGGGCCGGTGCAGGCAGCCTTGCGTCTATCATTTGTAAATGTACATGTTTTTTTTGTTGTTTTTTTGTTAATAGCTCAATTGTATAAAGTAATCATCACTTGGCTGCCTTGACATGACATCCAATTAGCAGGCCACAAACACTGATCAATACGAAACGCTTCAGTAATTCCCTTGTCCTCTTATTGAAATCATCACCCTGATTACCAGCGTTACCGCGACATGTTGGCTCCACTTAATATAGAGTTGGATTCTTAGATACTAATGCTGTGATACTGTCAAAAGACTCCAGGGAGGCCATATTGGCTCTAGATGTTGTGTGGGGGGAGGAATACATTAAAGAGGACACAACAACACAGAGGGGACAAGTAAACAAGCCTTTGAATATATGAAAACTCTTCAGCGGCAGTAATGAAGACAATCCCATGAAAATATAAGATTGAATCATAACATTTCAAAGCAATGGAATTCAATACCAAAAGACAAAATGTCCTGGTTTGAAGTGGAGCCAGCGAGAGAACAGCTCCCAGCCTGCTTTGCTCCAGCAGTAGCTGGGTCCAGCATCATTAGGTGATGAACAGCTGCTGCGTGTAAAAGGTAGAAGTGTGAATAATGTGGATGGACTGGCACCTGGTTGGGGGGAACGACTCCACTCATTATGAGGCTGTATGGGTGCCAGGAAACAAGCAGTAGACAGGATGTACCGCCAACTGCGCTGCAGCTGAGGCTTGGGATGGGCAGAAAATGTGTGTTTGTCGGTCGGGGCTGGGCCTGACAATCCTGTCCCACAGAGGTGACAACTAAGTGATGTCCAAATCAGGGGGAGGCTACTAGTTAGGCAGAGAAACCTCTGTCGGACTGATGCCCACTTATACAGCCTGTAGGCCAGGACTGCCCATGCAGGCTCAGTCCAACACATGCGAATGCTTTCATTAATTCATAGGCAAAAATCAGGTGTGTGTGCAACACAGAAAACTGGTGATAAGAAAAATGGTTACATAAAAGAAACAATATCCTGCTGGGGATATTGAAAGGTCTAATGGTAAAAAAGTCAGCCATTTTGTAGCTGCCACAGTTTGAGGAAAATCCAAAAAGAAATTATGAAAAATTAAGAGACACTATGTTTTACCACTTTACCTTGCTGTCAGACAGCCTTTTTCACACGATAAATGGAAGCCTTTATACTGCTTTGTGATTTTGTGTAACTTTGATGAATTCAAACTAACCCTTTAAAGCACTGAACTCACAAAAAAACACACAAAAAAAACCAAATGATCAGTGCAGTGGTAGACCAGCAGCTCCTGTGATCTGAAAGGTAAAATTTTTGTCAAAGGAATCCGGTGGCTTTGAGAAAAGCACTGATTCACATAACTGCCTCAGTTTTCCATTTGAAAAGGCCGAATTCCCGTACATGTTAGATTTTTATCCCTACTAAGACTCTGATATATAACTGTGATTCTTGCAACTTTCCTTAACTAGCACATACTATGGAATTAGGGCAAAGACTATGAGACTAGGGAAACTCACACTCCTGTACTTAATGTCCTCTATTTAGAAAAAAAAATTAAAAATGGGTAGAACATCCAATACTCAAGCAGCCATTACAGCTACACACCCATTAAGACTTAAGGGCTATATTTAGCAGGATTTTAATTATGTCAACTCTCCTGCATAGTAGCAAAGCAACAACAGTGTACAGCACAGAGTCAGTTCCTCTCCCTGTGCCTGGAGTGGCCTCTGTCTTTTGGTGTCCAAGGTCACACAGATCTATGCAGGTCCCCCTCCGACAGTAATTACATATAGCCTCCGGAGAGAGAGCAACAACACACGAGGCAAAAAGGGAGAAAAAGAAAGAAAGCAGGATGAAAAAAGGAGACAATGTGTGTGAGGAGGAAAGAGAAACACAGAGATAAACGCATACAGCAACAGATAAAGACCCTTAAAATAAACTGAGGATTAAAGAGCGCAATCCCTCAAGCTTCTCAGTGACTTGGAAAAAGCATTCCTAATGTGGAATTAATCACTTATCGAGCTCGTGCGAAGATATCCATATATGAAAGAACCCACATTTAATAGTAATTAAATGTGAATAATTAAAATGGGAAAAGGGGGGTTAAGTACAGAGCGCCCGGGACCCCCAGAGAATAAAAGATATTACAAACTGCATTTTCTCCACAAAATATGAGAATCACTTAGACGATAAGCACATAGAGATTACTTCATGGGCCTGCGTATGTTCGTGTGAGACATCTGTGCAGACTTCTCAATCAGAAAACTGCCCTCAGCAGACCCAAATAAATGAACAAACACATCCCAGCCCCAATTTTCACAAGCCTAATAATTTGGAAACTGCTTCTAAATATAAAAAGCTCTAACATGGCTGTTTTCATTATATTTTTCTTATCTTCCTCGTCTTTATTCGACTGTAACAAATGACTTTACAGTTACTGGATCCTATTTACAACACCTTTATCCTTTTGATTACATCACAGTATTTGCTGCCATTTGCAACTAAATGTACATATTTCGATCAATTTAAGGGTCAATCTGCATCTCTTTTTTCTTCAGTGTTTGTCATTTTGTTTTGTCAACATATGCAGCATAGGTTACATAAACGCCACCCATTTTTCCCAGAGGGAGATATTGTGTTTGTGTGATGTTAATTAAAAACATCAGTGTCAAAATCCTTCTTCACGCTGATACTCCAGTTAGGAAGGCAGTACTTGGAAAGAACTATTTTTCCAGGCGTAATAACTTTGGTGCCCCCCCCCCTCAGCGATTTTTGACCAAATAAACGCAGACGTTCTCTTTAGAAGGGTGAATTACCTATAGCTAGCAACTTTCACATGTCCTATAGTGTTTCTATCCTGTTTCAACATGAATGGCAGTGAATGGGCTTTAAAAATGCATCTTGACGTCTGCTAAAGTAACACATGGTCACATTTGAACAACATTTGTAGAAGATAGGAGGGATCTCTGCTAACGGTGACAAGTCCAAAATAGACTGGTGCAGTCCTTTAAATCTTCTGTATATGATGCACACACCTCTACACAACCCTGATCCAATCAATCATCTCTCAATTACAGTGAGTTACAGTTTTCATTAATTTTGCTTTTATTTAAATATCTCAAAACAAAAGTATTTAAAAAACGATTTCTACCTCATGCTCTTTCTGTGTGGATTATTTCTCTGCTTTTTCATCCTTTCTTGCCGCGATGACATTTTAATTTTCCTACATCGGATCAATTAAGTTCATCTTATTTTACTGATTCAACGGTTTAAACAAGTGGGTGCTTAACTGCAGACAGAAAAATGACTTTCTCCATCAGTCCCAGCAGTATTTGAATCATTTTTCCTCTCTATAAATACACTTATTTGTCATAAATCGTTTTACACCCACAATAAAAAGCTGTGGATTATTGAAGTTAAGTAAATGGGTTCGCACTAATCATCATTATGATGTCAAAAGCGAAGCTGCGGCAGTATAGTTTTATTCTCTCATTCAGCTTCCAATGAGGCTTGCTCCCAGCTCTGAAACTGAACGTCAGGCGAGAGATGGAGCAGAGGAAAGACGGTTAGGCTTCCTGCACCCCTCAAGGATGGTCAAGGAGTACTCTTCCCTTCATCTGGCAAATGGAGTGTTGGCAATGGTAGCCAAAAACAGTGACTGAACTCTGAGCTTAGCCACTAAATTTGTAACAGAAGAGGAGAAAACAGGTTCTGTAGGTGTGTTAGAGAACAATTCGACTGGTTGCACAATGTGAAAACGGCATCAGGAACTTTCAACACTGTGGTAAATGACAATTAGCTAATTGGGTAGTTGTACTAATATAAAAGGACAACAAGTTTTCATGCAAACTCTCTAGTAGGGCCACACAATATATTCAAATTTAATTGAAATCACAGTTTTTTTTCTTCATTTTTTCTTTTTTTTTTGTAGGGAAAGTTGCAGCGGTGTGAACTGGTCCGTCTCAGCTCAACTCAAGCCGGCTGACGGAGTCGCCTGCAGCTCAGCTTGTCAAGTCGCCAGAGGCCAGTTTTAGAACATAAGGCACGTCACTTGTTTCAACAGCCAATCAGCTCATAGTGACACAACCTGTCACTATGAAGTGCAGCAAAGAGCACCCAATAGGAAGATTCGTCCTCTGAAATGACCCCTGATTGGCCGAAATGTTTCCGTCACAGTCTAAACACAGAGCCAAGGAGAGGAGCAGAAGTCTAGTTCTTTCAGATGTTAAAATGAAATATTTGTCTGATGACACCAAGAATAAACTTCCTGCTCCTACTAGCAGCTTCAAAAGAGAACTGTGTTTGGTCAAAATACTGTTTAATTTAAATACTGTGTTACTGCAGAGTTGTCCTGGCCAATATATCCTATTCTACAGACGGTGCAGATCCCTGCAAAATCACACAATAATTTTGTTTTTCAGTAACATGAGATTAATGATGTAAAAACAAACATGATTAAAATTACAATATCAGTCCAAATAATTGCAATTTGGGTTTTTTCCCAAATCGTGCAGCCCTGCTCTAGAGCTGCACATACACAAATGTGTCAGAGGTCACACAGTGCTGCTGCTCTATGTTAAAGAGAGGCCATGTTCACAGAATTGCAGCTCGTGCTGTGTGCAGTTATAGCAAAGTGTTTAAGCATTTATTCTCATTCTGAGTCAATGACATGACCAACAGAATTTGTGCTGCACACAGAACATCGTACATTTACATTAAATTCCACGTGGTTTGGAAAAGAGCAAACCACACACACTGCAACCACACAAATGTTTATGTGTGTTGTTATGTTATAAACTGCTGCAATCACAAGCCTTTTTATGAAATTCAGCTTCTGCTCTCAAGCTTATCTGGATACATAAATTCCCTCACTTCAGAAATTGAGGGAGAGGGAAAAGAGAGAGGGGGGTGAAACATGTAATGATATTGCCAAGCACTCAGCTTGTATGATTTTACAGGCCCAAACTCTTTGATGTGCTCTTCAAGGGGCTGGTATGACTTAATGTAGCTTTGAGGAAGCGTCAGCGAAAATGAAAGAGACCAAGAGAGAGAAAGAGAGGGAGGATGGAAGGAGGGGAGGGGCAAACAACGTGATAGAGAGCGAGATGAGAAAAGGGAGGCAGAAGGTGAGGACCTCTCAGGTTTTACTTCCCTGCTGAGAGTAACACTTTAAAAAAAAAAAAAAAAAAAAAATTAACAAGCACATAAGGCTCTTGGTGGGGAAACATGGATCAACTAAAGGATAGTAAATAAATAAGGCTGCAGCACTGCTGGATCATCTAAAATCAAGCCTTCATATGAGAAAAGATACTCGTACTTGCCGTGTAAAAACTGACAGAGAGCAGGGATGTAATTATTTTAAAAGCAACACTTAAGTTGCTGCTTTAAAAAAAAAAAAAGAAGTTGTACATGATTCACATATAGCTGCTTCCCTCAGGTCTTGTAGGGATATGATATAAATGAATGTAAGAGGAATCAGCTAAAAATCAACAAAAATGCTGTGATTTTCTCTTTCATGTGTAGCTCACGCACTTCATGATTCCCAAATGCCTCTGCGACTCAAACTCTCTGAGATTCTCCTAACACAGGAAACTGAAACGCTGCTGACAGTAAGTGACGCTGCAGGCATTAACCCCCGCCTCGGGTTAACACGTGCCACGTTCCGTACATTTCAGCCGCTTTGCTGTGACACGTGATCCCATTTGCGATAAAACCTCGCACATAACCTCAACATCACATCCAACTTGCGGGGGAGTGAGGCTGGAGTAGCCAGAGGGGCTGTAGGGGCTTTAGATTTGAATCTACAACTCAAGGCTAGAAGATGAATAGCAGATAGTCTGTGCGCACTTCAGAGCACCTGGAGGTTTGGAGGAGCAGTGGAGGAAAGGACACACGGCTCTTGAAAGAACAATCGAGGGCCACATGCTCTCCACGCTCATGTATGATTGGATTATTATGGTGTGAGTGATGTTAGGTCTCAGATTGGCAGTAAATGAAGGCAAATTAATTAATTACCGTAGTGAGGCAAATTAAGAGGCGGCCAAAGTCAATTTCATGGTCTCTGACACTCGACTGCCAGTGAAGCCAGATGTGAGCGGCGGTTTTGAGAAGAAGACCTCTGCATCTGGCAGCAAGGTGGCTTAGTGGTTAGCACTGTGCCTCATAGCAAGAAAGTCCTGGGTTCAATTCCCAGCTGACCTTTCTACGTGGAGTTTGCATGTTCTCCCCATGTTTGAGTGGGTTTCCTCTGGTTGCTCCGATTTCTCCCATCAAACACATGTACACAGGTCTACGTCAAATCAGTACCCTTGACTCAGGTACCGGCTCAGAATCTGACGTTGGTCCTCGGGCGCTGCGCTGTGGCTGTGTTTGGATAGCGAGATGATGTATCTCCATTTTTCCATTCGTTGTACTTCTGTGTTATAAAGCTGCTCACTAGCACACATACTGACACCTGTTGTTATCCCATCTGATTACTTGCAAACGACAGTTCAGACACTGTCTTAAATATCTAATTTTAGAAACAAAACGGATTTGGCTGCAGTTTGAACAAGGCCTAAGATTGTCAAAGACAGTTTTTTAATATCTAACATTTCTCAACATGTCATTAGGTCGTTGTAATGATTTAGGGAAGTCTGAAAGGAGAATTGTAATCTCTCATTGTCTTGTCCCTAAAAATACTGAGGGCAGTGGCAATAATCAAAGAAGTAGCTCAGTGAACTGTAGCCGAAGCAAAAGCTCCGTCTTTTCAGTTACCGTTGATATCTTGGTCAGCCTATTTGTGTTAAACTGCTGTGTGTGTGCACTTTTAATTAAACACAGATACATGTGTATACAACACACACACCTTGATTTTAATATTGCAGAGGACGGCCCATTAAGTATACAACCTAAAATATGGGCCGTTACCCAGCCCAAACACAAAACAGGATGGGGGGAGGGTTTAAGTGTGCTTTCATTCGCACAAACACACACACACACACACACACACACACACAGACGCAAACAGAGCTCGTCAGAATGAGCAGCCATGCGGGAATACCAGGGATTGTTAGTTTTCCCATCTCCAAACTTTTCTCTCCCTTCCTCCCTCTGTCAGCGGTGACAAGAGGGGATGCAGTGATTTATTCCCGTCATTCAGAGGTAATAACAAGTAGGACGTTCTTTTGTTTTCGTCTCTGCCGGTGGGAGGGATGCTGCAGCAAGGGATGAGGTGAATGTCAGAGTGGTACAGATAATTGACATTCATAAAACCAGTGTGGTGTTGAAAGGGAATAAAAAGTGAGAGAGTCCTCCTCGCTTGCACCTCTGTGTGGAGAGTGTTGATGGTGGTGTTTTGTGTGTTGGAATGCAGAGGGTGATGAAATAATCACTGTAGCATGAAGCAATACGGCATTTTCGACTTTTACTTATTCAAGTTAGATCTACCCAACTGCATTTACACTGCCTTGTCTTGAGGCCCAATTCTGAATTGTTACCTCTATCCCGTTTTTTTGATCACCTGCTTTCATCTACCTTAAAAAGTGACTCAAATCTCATATCTGCATTTACATTTGGTGAACGTTTGAGCAGCTCTTCATCTAACAGCTTCTTGTTGTTTCATTAATTTCACAGATGATATGAAACTAATCCCAGACAGATTTAAAACTGATCCGCTGTCGATTAATGCTGAAAATGATCGCTGTTTTGCTCTGCAAACTCGGATTTGATGATGGATAGCGGTAAGCTAGCTAAGCCAACCGAACACTGTATTTCCTGTGATTAGCCTACTCCAAAACAAAAGTAAACTGGCGTTCCGCAAGTGAAATGCTTTTAACGTGAAACTAGTGATTAGTAATGTTACCTTTTTTAACAACGATTTCCTGTCTTTTCAGCTCTCATCCTTCATTCCACTTTCACCGTTTGATTATGTTTTCAGTAGAAAGCACAGAGAGTCCTTTGCACATCTGTTTTAGTCATTTAAATGCAGAACTGTTACATTTTCAATGACATAGGATTCGCATTGATGGGGAATATTCGATCTGTCTGTTTCGATCACGGTCGAAATGATCACACCTGATTTATTTCTACATACGGATAAGGCCTGAATCAGATCTGAGAACATCCAATGTGCTTTTTCCTGCTTAACTGTTAGTAATACATATCCGATCTGTGCCACATGAGAGACCAAAATGCAGAATTCGGCCACTTGAGCCTTGTAGTGTAAATATGGTCTTTGTTATATGCACATATTTATCACTGGAAAACTTAAATCATCACTCATTTCATAATTAAATGTTTCCTTCATCAACCATTTCTCACTCACATGATCTTACACACACTACAGTTACCTGTCTCTACGTCCTGGGTGTAGAAATGCAGGGTGTCGCTGATTTCGGTGACGTATACGGGTCTGTAGTTAGCCACTCGCTCCTTCTCCTCCGACACTTGCACAACCTCCTCGACGGGTTTCTCCTCGTAATTGGCCCAGATCTACAAAACACACACGAGATAACACAGATCAATGACTTCATACACTTTGTTTTTGTATAACTGGAGGAAACATATGATTAATGACAATAGAATGTGTGTGACAACATGACTCAACCTAATGTTGGGAAGATAACACTGGCCATGTTCCTGATATGTGCACAGTTGCTAAATATTTTGAATATTCTTTTCCATCCATATGACACATAATTATGATTCACACATTATGCGCTAATGACTGATCTGGTCACATATTTATGAGCACTGGAATAATGAAAGAGGCCGTTATATCACGCTGACATACCAGACGTGGCGATGCATTCATTGAGCAAATCGAATCAACAATATTTTTACTCATTGCGGGCAAAACTCAAAGCCATGATCACACTTGCAGCGTGTCACATTGTCAACTGTTTCTGCTGCCAGCTTCCTGAACCACCATGATGCTCCAAACATATTTCTATTCAGAGCAGATTGTTTTAAAGATATATGTGACAGTCTTATCAACAGCAGATATGAGCAATAAAAGAAAAAGTAATATAACAATCCACTGAAAAGTAATAATGGTTGTCACAGAACATATAATTTTTCCAGGAAAAAGAAGCCAAATCGTGACTTTAAGTAGAAACTAAAACACAGCAGAAACTGAAAGCAGAGCTCAAACAATCAATTAATAGATTTGGCCATTGACAGGAATTTAATTGATAATTATTTTGACAGCAGAGTAACCACTCCAGTCATTCTTTAAGTAAAGTATCAAACACTTTGTTTCCATCTTCACAAGTGTGAGGATGTATTGTGTGATGATAAACTGGACATATTTGGGGTGTGGACAACAACATAAGTGATATAAACACGGCACCTTGAACTAAGAGAAATTCTGATGGTCATTCTATATCAGATATAAAAATGGCAGAATGACACACTGTGGACAACTCAGGTCTTTCAATTTAACTGACCCTTTGCTAAATTGCACCCTTGAATGCAAACAGGCCAATCAGAGAATAGCATGTGCCAGCTCTGACCGGGTCTGACAACAATGCGGCTATGCTCCACTGAAACTCATACAATCTTCTCAGATTTTCATCATTTTCAGGCTGGTTGAGTTATTAAGATTGCTAGCAAGCCTGGCCAGCTAAGCTAAAGTCTATGGCTGCAGTCTTAAATTAGCAGCTCTCAACAGCCTGCAGCATTTAACCTGAACTCAAACCCAACAAAAAAAACCCAATTTTTCTTTTAAAGTTAATATACGAAGAGACGTGTCCTCCACTTGTCCTAAACAGGTCCTAAATCATTACGAGGGTTCTTGCTTGTTTTATAAATGAAGTGAAACACAAGTTGAAGTGGCTGCACTGTGATCTGTAGCTTTAGCATGTAGCTTTATGTTCATAACTCTCACCTGTTTTCACTGCTGAGTCACTTTGACTTCCTGTATTTATCATTCAAAGGCTCATTGCAGACCTTCTGTCTGCTG
>JAPXVT010000016.1:16983653-16995899 GCA_029823135.1 Acanthurus reversus | reverse complement strand
GAGCGGCTACGGTGATAAAAAAAGAGTTAACATCGCAACATTACTGACCAAATGCCTCGATATGGAGACAGTATTGTAAGGATGACTGCTGGTGATTACACAAACTATTAACCCAATATAACATTTTTTGGTAAATAATCATCAGTAATGTGGATAAGTGGGTAACCAGGAAAAGACAACACCATAACCATATCATGGTAAAAAAATTTTTTTTATATATATCAAAAATCTGTCACAATATCTTGTCTCATATCACAATACGACACAACATCCATATCAGTATGAAGAGGTGTTTTGGGACCACAAAAACCATTTCATAGTTCTCAGACCTACATCTTCAGGAACTTTTTTAGCTCCAACTGCAGAGTCGGTACTGTCGCAGCACAGGGGGAACTGTAATGACGCAAGTGTACATTGACTGGTCAAAGTCAGGAGCCAGAACCGGCAACAAAACAAAAAACAGCTCTTGAAAGTGTTTAGTTCCCCCGGGAACTCCCCAGTGGACAGTTTCCTAAAACCGTTTAGTCTGAAAACGCGAAATATGACGGACTGATTGGAGGTCAGACAAGGTCAGCGAAAGAAGACTAGCAAGACGGAGTCGGCATCATAATGAAACCACAACTGGGCATACGGAGGGCACTAATATACCCTTTTGCCAACTACAATCTCTTGATAAGCTGGCATATGATTGGTGTGTGTTTCTCTGTGTGTATGCCTGCAAGTGTGTGTGGGATGAGAAAAGTGATAAACAGAAAAAATCCCGACCAAGCAGTTAAAGCCTTTATTGGCACACTGATAGCTCTGCACGTGCGTGTGCATGTGTGTTTGTGTTACACGTAATCTCTTGCAGAATTAATTCCTGGAAACTGAAAAGAAAATGTGACAAAGTGTCTCATACCCAGTCTTTACCTTCAAGGTCAGCATCATAGAGTTCAGGGGTTTCTGTGTGTGGTATTGTGTTCACGTGTTCAGGTACAGTGTGGCCTTGAAAAATTAGCTTAAGGTAACACTGTGCAAAGATGGGCACTGGAATGCAAACGGCCACAGGGACATTACTGGATACATCGAGGACATGCTCGCTCACGGGAACACACACACACAGGCACAGACACACAAATGCATATGATTTGTAACAGCTCTCAAAGCACAAGACAAGCCCCAAAATAGTGTGCCCTATTGTCTCCTTGAGAAAATATCTTTCACTGTCTCTCGTATAAAACACACACAAACTGTCTCACACACACCCAGAAAACCATGTTTGGATTGCCAAAGGGCCTATATTGTAAATCCTTGATCCTGGCAATGACAGAGGCAATGACATTATCATTAGATATATCACTTAACTGTATATTCCTCCACTCTGATTGTCATTGCTGCTTTACTTCACTGCAGGCCATTCACCCAAATGGAACTACTGACACACACACACGCAAACAGACACAGGCTGCTGACCTACATGTGCTGGACGCAGCCCAGATTTGCTAGCATTCACCTCAGGGGATGGGATCTGTAATGTTTGCATATACCCGTTGAGCATGCTGGCTGACAAGCTGCACCAAAGTAGGTCATGTGGTACCCCCAAACTACACCCAGTGCCCTCTTTGCCTGGCGTGGGGGGGGGGCTCCATGAAGCCGTGGGTGAAGCAGGGCAGGGGTTGTGCAGCAGGGGTATGGGGCTGGCATGACCGCATGAAAGTCGCACAAATCTGACAGTTCATCAAGGCGTCATCTGTCGACGGGTCCTGGAGGTAAGGCCTGACAACACTCTTCTTGTCAAAATAGTATATGGATATACTGGCATAACCTAAACCTCGAAAGACACTGCATTTTAAAGTTAAGTCAGGTTTGCACATGTAGCAATTGCCTGAAAAACCAAATCAAGTTCAACTTGGACTTCAGGTGAAGGCAGCTAGCTTGGAAAAGGCTTTCTGGGTTACTTCTTCGCCAATGTCAGGAATACCATGTGAGTTGTACACACCAACACAAACATACATCCTGGACCTTGAGAAAACCTTGTCATGAGCACAGACTTTGGCTGACCATCAAGCCAATTTGGCCATTCCGGGCTGGAATCAAACTGTAATGCAAGGGGTCGACTACATTTGGTCAGTGAAGCATTACAGAGTTTGGCAGCCCACGACCCAGGCTCCATTCGTAGTGAGAAAGTGATGTCCACTGATGAACAAAAATAGAGTGAGAATAGGACAGACACAGGAAAGAGAGAAATAAACAGGGTAAGTGTCAAAATGAGAGTGCTACCCTGGCAGCTTGGTCATGTCATGGGTCAACGGGTGATTTTGGCTAGATAGCTGTCTGGGATGTACCGTGCTGGGTCGGTAAAACACAACCTGAACTCATTCTAGGTCACTTGCTCATCAAATGGTGGCACACCACACCTCCAGGACAGTACACAAGCACCATCTGACTGACAAAGCTAGCAGTGCCAGTATGCACGCACACTATACTACATCTGATTTTTGCAATCAATAATAACACTGAGGACAACAGGGCTCCATTTGCAGCTGGCTTGACTGACAATAGATCAATGAAATGTTCATGTTGTTTTGAGCAGCACATTCGCCGCACATCCTGCATTTGAATTCTAAGCCGCTTTTTCATGCCTGTTTGAATATATGCCTGCATTATCTCATGTTTTCACTTGCTCCAAGAGTGCAGTGAGGAGGATGCAGTAGTGCAGCACACCTTTGATATCACCCCCCACATGGCTGCGGTACTAGGGAATCCCTGTGGAAAGGGAAGGAAATAGCCTCTTTCTTAACAAAGGAAAATCCCCTCTATACTCCTGTGGCTGCCACCTCACCGTTATATGTGCTTTATTGAAGCCCATTCGTATTCAACTGCAGTGAAGTCAAGGAGAAAGTCTGTGTATGTGTGTTTATAATATAGGAGTTGGCTCTATACTCCTGTGCCAGTGGGAATAACGTACTGCGCTACAGGCAGTGTGACCTTTTCTTGCTGGCGTGCCCCCCCCCACGCTTTCTCTCTAGTTCAGACAAACACACACACACACACACACACACACTTAGCAGCATTGTCACAGCCAGCTTCACCAACCATCAATTACCCACACTGCTTCCTAGTTTAATGGACATGAGGCTTATACAAATCATTGGCGATAGAAGGGTGATGGGACAGTAGGGTGCGTTTGTTTTAGCCTCTTCTCCTGCAGCAGGAAGGTAAAGCATGTCTTGTTTCCTCCTGTTTGCCTTCCTCAACATGACCTTTAAGGTTGCGTGCTTCTTGAAGCGACAGTTTGTGCTCAAATTGAGGGTTATGGCCTGCCTGTTTAGAGTGCTCTAACTACCTGCAAAGGCATACATGATGGAGGGGAGATGGAGGGTGGAGAAAAAGGGCAAAGGTGTAGACACAAAGTGGAAAGTCTTGCTGTCGTTTGATTTTATATCATATCCTGCACAGTTTTCAAAAGGATTATTTCCTGCACTTTAGCAACTCACTTTTTAAATCCTATTCTAACAGATGGCACTATGGTAACCTAATCAAATACTTACCATCTAACTTTCCTTTCCATTGTACTGCAAAGAGAGACTGAGATGGATAAGGCTTAAATCACACTTAATGTCCTAACAACCCAAAAAAACAAAACTGAAAAGGGGATTTAGTGAAATGGTAAACTACTGACAAAAAATAATGCAAATGTGAGCTTGTAGGTTGTAGTACATAAAAAGATAACCAGTCAGAGATGTATTAGAGTGACAGAGTGAAGGATGAAGAGAAGGAAAGACAGCGAGGAGGCTGAGGGTGGAGTTGGTGGGGAGAGTTAATGCACAAAACACACTGCATCAAACCAAAGCACTGCTCCAAGCAGGATGCGTCAGCAATCCATTCATGTTCCTCTGTTTCCACTAAAGGAAAAAACGAAAAGAGTCAGTGAGCAAAGGGAGATAAAGTGAAAGAAAATCCAAGATAAAGACAGAGAGCAGCAGAGAAGAGTAAGAGAGAGGCCATCGTGAGAGAGAGAGGAAGCGATAGAGTGAGAGAAACAGTGTCCCATCTGCCCGCCTTTGCCACCACAGCAATGCTGGAAAGCTTTGCCAAACTCGTTGGAGAATGCTTGGATTATTGCTGGGGAGGAGGGGGTTAAAATCTGGTTGCTGTGGGGATGCCGCTGTCCATCTCTGCCTTTTGCTTGGACAGACTGCCTATTCCCCTAAGCCACACAAAGCCCCAGAAAGCCACATAACAAGAGACTGTGAGCATTAAAAAAAGAGTGGAGGACAGCAGGAGCAAACTGGTTTTTGAAGAGGTAGATCTCTAAAAAGGTCTGAGTGCTTTGAGCTCACCCAACTACCTTAGGACACTGCAGAGAGAGCAGGAGGGAGGCAGGGAGAGAGAGAGTGAGAGATCGAAAGTAAGAGAGAGAGAGCGTGTGAGAGAGGAGGAGAGCGAGAGGGAGTGAGAGAGGGAGAGAGAGCGCCAGAGAGAGAGGGATCCACACCGGCGCACGCTCTCTCTTTTGCTGCTACAACGGATCCTTTCCACATCGACGCTAGTGTTAACGTCACGCCTGTAAGCCGCGCACTCGGCCAGCGCTTGCCTTCTCTGTCTTGCTCCTCTTCCCAGTTGGACGCATTAGCGAGGGGGTGCTGATCAACACAAGGAGAGGAGGGGGAAAAAACTGGAAAACAAGAAGAAAAAAAGAACAAGCCGGAGAGAGGAAGGAGAAACTGCGCACCACCCCTCCTCCCTCCAACCCACCTCGATCAACCCAGCTACAACACCCCCACTCCTCCCAGCACCCCCTTCCATCCCCCACCCCACTCCCTCTCTGAAGAAATTGACGGATTATTGGGAAGTGCAAGGGAGGCAGGCTGCAGCTGCTGCTGTGTGTGCTCACTACTGCTGCTGTGTGCTTTGCAGGGATGGTGTGTGTGTGTCTGCAACTGCTGCTGTCGCCACCGTGGCTGCTAAGGCTGGAGCGTGTGGCTGGTTAAGAGGAGGAAGAAGCTAATGAAAGCAGTGAGTGTCGCCTTGCCTTTTCAACCCCTGCCGAGCATTCCGGGAGGAAAAAAAAAGGAAAGAAAGAAAATTCATTGAGAGTGTGAGCAAAAGGAAAAGAGTGAGAGAGAGAGAGGGGATGTCGGACTGACCAACAGACCAACTGATTGACCACTAAAAAGTGAACAGAGGAATACAGAGAGGAGGGGGTCTGTTTTTTCACCACGTTTGTCAACCTCCTAACCATCGCAAGCATAAGGCAAAGAACACTGGAAAGGACTGTGGAATTTTCGTTCAACCTGCTCAAATTCCACCCCCACCTACCTCCCTCTTGTTGTTCTTTCAGTCTTGGTTTTTTGGTGCGCAAAAAATTGTGCAAGTGTGTTTTTGTGGTCGCCTGTGCTATGGAGACCTGGGTAAGGTGTCTAACAGGGGGATCAACTGTCGGATTCCAAGGACAAGCAAGAGAAGAGGAGCCGACAGCAAGAAGCGAGAAAGGGAGCACTGCTGCTTTGGGAGCCTGACTGGATTCCTATCTGCAATCTTTTTTTTTTCTTTTTTTCTAATCAACAGGGAAGGGGAGAAAAAACACTCACAAAGGGCCTTCGAACCTTTCTCTTTGGATGTGTGGATTTACAAAATAGCTTTGGTTGAGCTCTTTGGCATTGGTACCTGACAGAGCAAATATAAAAAGGCTTTCTTTGCTGCTCTTGGAATATACATCTGATGTGAATACCACAGCTCTTTCTGGTTGCAAACAGGAGGGAAGCTATATATCTCAGTACAAGGACCTGTAATATTTACTTGAGGTAGGTGTCTGGTGTTTCAACCCGTCTTTGCATTAATTTGTAACACCCTACCCTCCCTTCTTTCCTGTAATACGTTTTTGGTTGCTTAATTTACAATCATGTCCTTCTCATACACACGATTCAGAAAAGTCAGCCCTCTCTACCCTCCCCTTTCTTTCTGCCCCTGAGCGCAGTTCATGGAAATAAAAGCGTTGCTTAACTGAGGACAGGTCAACTCTTGCCCCTCAGCAAGCACCCAAAACCCACGTTTTCCCCTTTTCCCCCTCAGTTTTCAAAACCTCTTTTCTCTAGTACCCTTAACACTACTACCAGTATACCAGCTACTTTCCCTCTCCTCAAAACCCCAAAACACCCCCAACCTCCCCCCCAGATGATGCTGAATTATGAACGTGACACATCATGAGTCTCCTGGGGCGGGTAGCTGTGCATCGTGCCAGGAAAGCCGCCCTGCTCTGTGTAGTCTTCCTGATGGCGCGAGCGTGGAGCAGCGCCTCCCTGGCCTTGGCGGGGGCGGCGGTGTCTCAGGGACCCCAGGGCTGTCCACCGCAGTGTTCCTGCAGTAATCAGCAGGGGAAGGTGGTGTGCACCAGACGTGGCCTCACCCGTGTACCCCCTGGCATTCCTGCCAACACGCGACACCTCAATCTAATGGAAAACGCCATTGAGGCGGTGCAGGCTGACTCCTTTCGCCACCTGCACCACCTTGAGGTGCTCCAGCTTGGGCGAAATGCCATACGGCAGATTGAGGTGGGCGCGTTTAATGGACTTACCAGCCTCAACACATTGGAGCTGTTTGACAACCGGTTGACAGTGGTGCCTAGTGGGGCCTTTGAGTACCTGTCTAAACTAAGAGAACTGTGGCTGAGGAACAACCCCATTGAAAGTATCCCCTCCTACGCCTTCAACCGGGTGCCCTCACTTATGCGATTGGACCTGGGAGAGTTACGGAAACTGGAGTACATTTCAGAAGGAGCTTTTGAGGGCCTACAAAACCTCAAGTACCTCAACCTGGGCATGTGCAACATAAAGGGTGATATGCCAAACCTGAGTCCCCTCAAGGGCCTGGAGGAGCTGGAGATCTCTGAAAATCACTTCCCAGAGATAAAACCAGGCTCCTTCAAAGGCTTACGCTCACTGAAAAAGCTATGGGTGATGAACTCACAAATCACAGTGATAGAGCGTAATGCTTTTGATGACCTATCCTCGTTGGTGGAGCTTAATCTAGCCCATAATAACCTGAGCGCTGTGCCACATGATCTGTTCTCCCCGCTCAGGTACCTGGTGGAACTCCATCTCCACCATAACCCTTGGAACTGTGGCTGTGAGGCTGTATGGTTAGCACGATGGCTAAGAGAGTACATCCCGACTAACTCAACTTGCTGTGGACGCTGTCACTCACCTGCTAGCATGAGAGGTCGACAGCTGGTTGAGGTGGACAGAGGTGAGGGTGCTGCAATCCAGTGTTCTGCACCATTTATTGCCGATGCACCAAGGGACTTGAACATCTCAGCAGGGCGAGTGGCTGAGCTTCGTTGCCGCACAGCCCTGATGTCTTCAGTGCGCTGGCTCCTACCCAATGGGACTATCTTGACTCATGCTTCTGGTCATCCAAGAATATCAGTGCTCAATGATGGCACCCTTAATTTCTCAAACGTCCTGGCAGCAGACACAGGCACTTACACCTGCATGGTGTCCAATGCAGCTGGGAATTCCAACGCCTCAGCCTACCTCAATGTGAGTGCAGCTGAGCTTAATACATCCAACTTGAGTTACTTTACCACAGTGACTGTAGAGGTCTTGGGGCCAACCACTGAGATGCCGAAACCCAAAACAACCACAACCACAGCTGCTGCAGGGGCTGGGGTAGCTGGAGGAGGATGGGTAGGCTTAGTAACAACAACTACAACTGCCTCTCCCTCCGTCTATCAGCCAGTTTTTATCTCCACACCAACCGTGTTGCTCCAAAGCACTTACAGCCCACCAGGTGCAGCAAAGCCATCTGTGGTGCCAGGACCCCAAGGTACCACTGGCAAGCCAAGCAAGTCTGGCCCCAGCCTTGATGAAGTGATGAAGACAACTAAGATCATAATAGGTTGCTTTGTGGCAGTGACACTTTTGGCTGCTGTCATGCTCATCGCCTTCTACAAATTGAGAAAGCGCCACCAGCAGAGGAGCACAGTTGCAGCTGCCCGCACTGTGGAAATTATCCAGGTGGATGAGGAGGACCTTCCACCACCAGCGTCTGCAGCTCAAGAGACGGCTCTTACATTGCCTGAAATTCGGGACCATAACAGCATACACAAACTGGACTTTATCAGCCACAAGACAGACTACAGTTTTCACAAACCCAAGGCTGAATATAAACCCCAGCCTGATTTCACTCTTCACAAGCCGAAGGCTGAGTATACTACATATAAGCCAAATATGGACTTCAGCAGCCACAAATTCATCCCAGATTACAGCACTCACAAATCTACACCAGATTTTAGCCTTCATAGACCAAAGCCTGATTATAGCCCGTTTAGACAAGACTACAGTACTCACAAACCTAAAGCAGAATACAGCCCATTCAAACCAGACTTTGGCACTCACCCAAAAACTAAAACAGACTACAGCCCTTTCAAACCGGATTACAGCACTCATCCTAGGCAGAAAACTGACTTCAGCCCATTCAAACGAGATTACAGTACCCAACCAAAACCTAAACACGACTACAGCCCATTAAAATCGGACTACAATACACAACATAAACCTAAGGCTGATTACAGTTCATTCAAGCCCGACTTTGGCACTCATCCAAGACCTAAGCCTGATTACAGCCCATTCAAGCCTGACTATAGCACTCAACCCAAATCCAAAACAGACTACAGTGCTCAGAGATCTAAAACTGACAGTTCCTACAAAAGCAAGGATCCTTACACCCCCCATAAGACTGCAACTGACTACAGCGCTTTCAAGTCTGACTTCAGTCCCCACAAAGCGGATTACAGCGCCTTCAAGTCTGACTTTAGTCCACATACTCAGAGACCAAAACTTGATTACAGTCCTCACAAAATGGACTACAGCCCCCATAAGGTGGACTACAGCACTCTAAAGCCCAAATACAACACCTACAAACCAACTGGTCATGGGGCTAAATGGACAGAAAACAATGTTGGGAACTCTTTGCCTCGAACCTTGCCCAGCACCATCACAGCAATGGCTGAGCCCTTTGTCATAAAAACTCACACCAAGGAGAAAGTACAGGAGACTCAAATTTAAAAAGGCCCCCCCAAAAGGCTCCCATTCCTTCCCCTTTGACCCGACCGCCCACCCACCCTTGTCCCACGCCCACCTTTGTCATTTCCTCATAAAATCATGCAATAGAATGCACAACGAAAAAAGGACAGGAACTACTTTTTTGTACAGAGTGCAAACTTAAAAAGACTGATGATTTCTTGTTGTACATGCTTATAAATATATATATATATGGACTAATTGAAACTACCATGGGCTGGTGATAGAGAAACATATATTAAAAAGAAATTGAAACTATTTTCTAACTTGTAACTTCTATTTAAAACAATGAGTTGTTTAAGATACCGTCTTGACTTTGAAAAATGAGGGTAGTCTTGTTATAAAAAGGGGCATTCTGTGTAATTTTTACACCATGCTACAGAGAATGCAGTGATAGGAAAAAATATTTATACTGAGAAGACTTTCTTTAACAAAAACAGAAAAAAGGTCAGTGTCGATCTTTACAGGTTTATCTTGTAAAAGCACCAAGAATTTGTACTGTGCCAAATGTTATAAAATGCAATAAAAAGGATTTTTGGAAGAAAAAAGGAAGTATTAGAGAGAGATGTTTTTTTCACCTTTGCTTCTTCTCCTCGCTTATACTGTAACGATCAGCCAAATGCTTTAGACACTGCAGTAAGATGCTGCAGCTATACTTTAACCCTACGTGTGCTGAATGACTCAGGCAGAATGAATCACAGTGCAGAAGTGGATGGTGCTTTTTTCAGATCTCTCAACACATTTAATTATTGTGCTCTTGATATGTAATGGAAGAAATTGTTTAATTTTATTTTACATCACCAGTGAGTGCCATGGTGCTTAATCGAGGTGTGGCTGATCAAAAGCGTGTTTTTAATCTGAGCTCACAAGTTCTGCAAATGCATTAAGATGTTTAAAAATGAAGCAATGATGTGTTTACAGATGAGTGCTATCATAACATTTAATGTTAATTGGAATGCTCATGACATAATTCTTTTGAACGATGCAAGATGATTGTGTTAACAAGCTAATTTTCCACATTATAAACTGGTATTATTACTCATGTATCTAATGAGTGAAAAAGGTGATATATTAAGGTGAAATATCATTTGGGTATTAAGACTGTCTTGCACTTTGCCAAAAATATAGATCCTCATTTCACTTTTCATTGCATTGCCAGCTGTTGTGCCTTCATCAATCAGTACAGGGGCTTTTTATGGTGACAAATGCATTTGGGTCTTGCTGTTAACTGTGCATTTTTCATCTTTGACAATATCACCCCTCTCAATCATAATATAGCCTCACAGTTCTCTGCCTAACGAGGAAAGGTAACATACAACAAACAGCACACATTGGTTGGTAGACATGATTTAGGAAGAGTGAGAGTTTATGTAGGACTGAAGACCAAGCACTACAACCCCTTAAAAATATCTCAAGCACACTGGTTATTTGAAATAACAGGTTAGGAGTCAGCACAATGTGACTATAAAATGACAAATAAAATTCTACAAAGAATTCCAGAGCAGTGATTAAACGCACAAATGCTCCCTTGTCACTAACCTCTTTAAACCAGTGTAATTTCTAAGAAAGTTCATTAATCAAAAACCCAATAACTCACAGACTCATGCAAACCCCAGGAGATGCATGACGTTATCCGATCCGCATTTACAATCAGGCGAAGCTTTGGCCTAGCAGTGTAGTTGGTAACACCAGAATACATGACCAGCAATAAGTGTAGCAAATGGAGACCTAGTGAAGGACAGTGCCTTCGAGGATCACAAGAATGGTACGAGGGTTGGTCTTTCCGACACTGTACTGTTTCCACATTTGAAACAGAGGAAGTAAAAAAACACATAATTTTTGAACATGAAGGATAGAGTGAGGTTGACATGCAGCACAGAAAGTGAGTCGCCGCTAGCACACAGCCTGTGATGTGTGTGTTTGTCAGTTGAGCTCTCAGAAATTAGAACAAAAACAGGAGACAGTGAAATACATAAAGGTGGATATTAAAGAAGACAGCTGAAGAGAAAGAATGAGCAGTTGTGCAAGGTTATTTCTTTTCTGTTTAGCTGTTTTTTTACATGAGATCTTGAGCTTATAAACATGTCACATATTGCATAATAAGACAGCGTTTGTTGTAAATGTATAATTTAAATGTCCTCCAATATTGTTCTATATTACAAAGCTCGGGCTAATTGGCAAAATTGTGCAAAGTGGCAATATATCACAGAGAAAAATCATTCGATCAAAAGAAAATATAGGTGTAGTTACATGCCAAGTGGTCTTGGTCATTAACCCAAAAAGGTAATTGTACCATCTTTTATAAAGTGCCCTCAGATTAGGGTAAAAATAACCCCTGCAGCGTACCAGGGCTGTCACAGCTGGTCATCTGGGCAAAAATCACACATAATCAAAGCGGCTCCTGCTATCCTGCCATTCCTGTCATGTCAGTTGACAATTCAGTCTGCATTTTAATCACTGAGCATTTTCTGAAGGTGCAAGGAGGCGCGAGATAGATTAGATGCATAAGTCAGTCTGTATTCATTCATGTATTTGCTGCCTCTTGTGCCAGCTATGTTTTCTGTTGTCTGTTGAGCTGCATTAAAACAAGGATGTTTGGAAAGATTCAGAGTTCCACAATGTAGAAAAGGTAAAACACAGAAAAGAGAACAGGAGTGTGAGGAAAAAGTGTGTTAAAATGATCAGGCACCACATTTAACATAGCCATTAGAAGCACCCTACTTGTCAAAATAGTTGAGGCATGTTCAACTTTACCACAGCGTCCATGGTTGGATTCAAGCTGCAGACCCGTCTGCCTCTCTACTATCATCTATCCGATGAGTGCAGAATTGCCAGGAAACATTTGCACATTTTAACTATACAGACTATGTCACACGGTACCAAGATGCATTATCCCCCCAGGTTTGGTCAAATCTGTCTTGAACTGCAAACACAGATATCCAGGGCTGCCTCACCTGTCATGGTCTTTGTCCACCAGGTGATAGCGGGCTCGGAAAGCCACTAGTCTGGCGTAGTAGGCCGGTGCTGGGATGGAGACGGAGCGCGTGCAGCGGACATAGGTGTGGCACAGCTGGTAGGTGAGGAGCTGCAATTCGTCGGCAGTGAAACAGTTATCATCCCACAGGACGTGGTAGTGGGAAGGACGTCTGGTTCCCTGAAGGCAGACGGAACGTAACTCGTTACA
>JAPXVT010000016.1:16897946-16909518 GCA_029823135.1 Acanthurus reversus | reverse complement strand
AAAGCACAGAGTTACCAAGGACACAGATACAAACATGGGAGGTGAAGACACTTTGAGTTAAACAGATGCTCAAAAGGTGAGCTGACACTGTGTGCGTACACAGATGTAGCCACACGCCACACATAAACTCACACAGCTGCACACGAAAACTTCCCTCAATATGCTCACCCACTCTTTGACAGGAGCAGGCCACAAATAGAACCTATTTGCATTTTCAAAGGAGGCTGAGGTTTTGTGTAGCTCCCAGTGTGAGGAAACACACTCGCACAGACACACACTCACAAAGACACTCACACAGTGACAGGTGCCGTTTTTGTAGGGGCAGGATAAAAAAAATAATAATATGGCAAATGACAATGACGCAGTGGGAAAATAAACGACAGGCGCTAACAGGAGGAATGAGGCTATGAATGACAATACCAGTGTGCTCGCCACCCATGCCCCTCCTACACTTTTCTATGAGCGCCATCATTATCTGTCATACAAACAGAAGTAATACTCTTCCAAATGAACACGCAGGGTTGGATTAATTCCTCGTTTCCTCTTCTTCTCAATCGTTTATTTATATTTTAAGGCTTCTCCTGTTGTGCGGAGACGCCAGGTGTGGCACACAGCTGGACAGACGGATGGGGTGGGGGGGACATGGGGAGCAACAGTGTGCAAGCATGCATTTGGATGTTCTTACACATACTTATGGTTCCATTACAAGTAGGGCCTGACAGATGTATCAGTATGTCGAATTTATCGGCCGATATAGACCTATCGCAGATATACTTTCTTTCATTTATTTGATTTACAAGGACAGCACACATTTAATCGACATTGCTGTAAAAGTGCCAGTGTAAACCAATTGGCTAATTTTCAACTGCAGTTCTTTGGCAAGATGTTTTGGGAAACCATAAATGATAGAATCCATAGAACAAGGACACCACAAAGACAACAAAAGTAATAGCAAACAGTAATTCTCAAGACAGAGCACAAGCCATGCAAGCCATACCGGTATAATAGGGCTGTGTGTTGGCAAGTACCTGGCGATGCGATACGTATCGCGATACAGGGGTTCTGATTCAATAGATTACAATACATTGCAATACCGAAAGCAAGGCAATGAATCGCAGGGGGGGTTTTTTTATCTTATTTTAGAAAAATTGTCATGGTATAAACGCCACAATATCCATAAAATCTGAGTTTTAAAAATGTAAATTCTAGCAATATGAAATATCATAGCAATAGCTTTTGTGTTAACTGTTTAGTGCAGTAAGGTTTAGCATGAAGTCTGTTAAAATGTAAGATATCCTGCCTCCATTACATATCTCAATTTCATCACAAATAATTGATACATATTTAGCTGATATTTATCAGCTGAACGTGTTTCTTAGTATTGTATATATATCTTATATAAAATACTGGTTAATATGTAGAATATTGGAATTTCCTTGTCCCCCGATATCAGCATCGGCCCCAAAAACACCATACCCATCAGCCCCTGATTTGAAGGGTCTATAAGAACTTTTCTTGCGGGACAAAATCCACTGGTGTCAAATACAAAAATCCTGCACCTAGAAAGGCTTTAGTGACAAGATTTTTTTCCTTCAGAATACTGTTAATATTTTAGTAAGTCTCAGTGTGATTGCACAGAAGGCTTTGCTCTGAAAACTGCCAAATCTAGCAGCCAACAGAGTTCCTTTAACCTTGGCAGGAATGTAATAACCTTTGAGTTTAATAGCTTTCTATCTTTCCTTCCTTCCTTCCTCTCTGTTCCCGTCTCTCTACACTTCACAGGCGGCGTCAGCACAGCATGGAACTTCCGAGGTGAGTTAATCTCACACATGGCCGGTGGAAATCCCTCGCGGCTCAAGCCAAGAGCTGATGTCCTCCATTTTGTGTCGGTCGGGACTTATTGTCCGGGTCTTTCAGCCCAACAGATGCAGTCGGAGAGAGATGATGAGGCCGTTTAGGATGCACCAGCAGTGAGAAATCTCCACTGCGGATTCAACTGTTCACTGACAGGGATGAAGACAATTTATTCCAAGCCTATACATATATATACTAATTAGAGGGATCCAGATAGTAAAATATAGTGTGTTTAGTAGTTTTTCACATGACAGAAATTACTTTATGCTTTCCATCAACTTAAATATAACCCTGCAGCGTTCCTTCCAGGTAATTCATGTCGATCTAAGGAGTCCTGGGTCCATTCTTGACGCTGGCCTGTAGCTTTCACTCTACTTTTGAGGAACGTTTGCTCTAACTTTTCTCGTGAACAGCCCAAAGCCATTTAAATGTCCTGTCAGCCTCTGACATGAATCATCATGTAACTTGGCAGGCTAACATTCGCCAACATCATCGAGTACACTGCAGATTTGTTTGGACACAGTCAGGGGATAAAAACACAAGGTAAACAAACTTACTGGTTGACCAACACGTTGGCTCGTACCCTTGGTGTTCCCAGGATAAATGGATGGAACAGCATCAGGCTTTAATATTAGATGTGTGGCAAAACAGTGCTCTGAAAAAAGGCTACTGCAGGCTGCAGTTTAGGTCTCTGATTTTTCAGATCCTTTGGTAATAGATGAGTCAAACTTAGCTAGCAAAATAATACTTAGCTACACCTGTGTACTCATCTGACACCTCTCGCTTCACCACAGCTCCACCGCACACATCTACAGGATTGGTTCATATTAAACCCGTGTTTGTGAGACTTTCACTGGTACACTGCAGCTCCAAGGTGGGTTGTTAAAATCTGACACAGCACTTACAACTTATTTTGCTCACGATATTTCTTGTAGCAAATAAATTAACACCATCATCATGTTGGCACATTAAAAGGTTAAAAACTGGACTTTCGTTGGAGGAAGACTTTAACGGCAGCACTGAATAAACAAGGTAACTTCAACAGAGAACAAAAAAAAGAAAAAAACCTATTTCTAACTAATAAGCTGAAAAGGGAGCCATGTCACTGATGACAAGAGTGTAAATGTCAACACTCAAGCCAATTAGGCACAAGGAGTGGAGAGCAGACAAGAACTACAGAAGGTACAACTCTTCATCTTTCAGAAGGTCTGTGGGGAATGAAGCGAGACTGAGAGGAACACGGCGAGGTGAGAGTCCGAAAACAAGAAATCAGACAGGAGGAGGAAATGTAACAACTTGAACATGGAGTTCCTGTGTTTTTAGTGGGAATCAAGGGATCAATGGTGCCAACTGATTGCCCAGTATTTTACAATGAGGCTTGCTCGTTTTGTGTTCAAACCACAGAAGGAGTCCACAGCAGTGACAGTGCTATTACGCATTACCATAACAGTCAAGTGCCATTCAAACAGTGTGATACTACCAATAAAAATACATACACAAGGGTGTTTCACCTCAGTGGGGATGTAAAAAGACCGACACAAACCCTGTGCTCCAGCTACATTCTGTAAAAACCAAAAAATTTCTACTTTCTTTGTGCATTCAGGAAGCCACGATTGTTTCACATCTCTGAAACATCACCTCGTGTAATTCATGAGCGAAGTGAACCCTGGGTGCTGCCCGGCAGGAGAGCCTTATGCAGCCTGACTGCGGTAAATATGTAAACATGTAAAGAGTCCAATGTGTGTGTAGAGCCACCAAACTATTTTTCCTATATTTCTCAGACTTAAAGGCACCTAAAAGTATGTTGTATATATCGATTCCTTGTTTTTTGAATTTCTGTAAATTAAAAAAAAAAAATCAGAGAAATTCAATGTTCAGTGTTTCTTTTTAATGATTTAGAGGATTGTAACTTTGTTACAGTGCACAGGCGATATTGTTGAGTTACCTCTCTCTCTTGCTGTGGTCGTCCTGAACCATAGAGGAGCAGGACTTTATGCTGCAGCAAAAAGATGAGCTACTGTGAGTAAAAATGTGATAGAAGCAGAAAAAAGAAAAAAAAGAAAGAAGCCAAAGACTTGGCGTCATTACATGACAGAGACGAGACAAACTCTCTGTAGCCCTGCATCCTTAAACTGTTACTATGCAGCTGCATGAAGGGTACAGAAAAGAGGAGAGAGTCACTGCTATGTTTCAGCCGTGACCCAATAACAACAGTTTGCACTCACTATCCTCGGGGGGAGTTCTGTTCTATTTGGGGTAAATTCCCTTCGTTCCAAATTACCGGCTAAAGCTCAGGAATCATCTTTGACTATCGCAGAGGCATGATGCTAGCTGGATTGTACAGTGTCACAGGGCTGCAGGGGCCAGGCTGCAAATGTGTGGATGCTACTGCTAGAAGCGTTTTGCAGCTTATGGAACTTCAAGGGTGAAATCATGACTCAGGAGCACATCATGCTTTCTGGTGTGTGACTGTGGCATTGGGGGGGATGTACAGTATTTGGCCTTAGTTTTGCAATCAGCTGATTGAGGAAAGTTTCTTACTTATATCTGGAGAGAAAGACACTGCTGCATGCACTTGTCTGACACATAATTTTTTGATTAAGAGCTGCACTGGTAGTCCCAGACAAGTCAAGTCAACACTACTGCATGCCTAACAACATTACTCATTCGTGCATGTGTAAACATTAAATGGCTGCAGAGGGTTGGGGTGAAGGGAGTGAGATGATGCGAGAGAGAAAGAAGAGAGAGAACAGAGAGAGAGAGAAGGCATACACTTCCTGAAGCAAGAACATGAAAGATATAGCGGTTCATTGTGCTGTAATACAAAATCTAATACATCTAACATGATAATCTAACATACACAGCACGACTGCCCATTCAACAGAATACAAATAGGTCATTATTTGAACTCATCTCACAATAGACTCGAGAGACAACTTTGATTTCAGAATGAAATTACCTGCAGCACCGCTGATACACAGCTATTTAATTCCTGATCACCTGTGAGCAAACTGGTGCCGTCAAATGCAATGGGACAGCTTTAATAGGCTGCAGACCAGTTTCTGACTGTGCATTCATTTACAAGGGTGGAATACAAAAAGAAATGTGAGCTAAAGCATGTGAGCTGTTTTTAATTTATGGAGCAGACAGACGGTCAGACTGGCCCTGCAGACAGACACAGTGATGCAGTGCTAGACTAACTGCAGTGCTGCCTGCAAAAAAAATCTCCAATACTGCTGAATACATTCAACTATTGAGAGCACAGAGGAGTTTTGCACAGCTTACATTGAATAATACTGAACAAACTGCATCCATCTCAAAAACATACCATCTGTGTCAAAACAAATTCTGCTCAGAAATGTTTTCAGATGTTCTGTACCTTTGTAACTTTTAAGAGCTGTGGGTGATAGTATAGTCATCAACACAGTCACACTATCTGGTTATGCAGCTCTTTATAAAACTTCCTACCTCTGCACTTAGGTAAAAACACGTAAGCCAAGTCCTTTTTTCAGCAGGGTTAGACAAACAGTGCAATGGGGCCAGAAATATTCATCCTGCAATCTGGAGGGATACTGGCTACCAATCTGCCTCGCCGGGGCAAAACAGTGCACAAGTGAATCATGAGGTGTGTGACCCCCCTACTTCGTCATCGTCCTTTCAAACATGGGGTCAAAACATGTCATGCCAGGCTGGGGGGCGTGCTGAGGGCTCACACACGGCCAGACATAAGATTGGAGGATGGGGACAGAAGTGAGGAAAGAGGGAACGAGGGAAAAGATAAAAAACAAAGAGAAGAAGAAAAGACAAATTACATAGAAAGATGGGAGCAGATGGGGCCGTCTGCTGAAAGACTGAGCAACAAAAAAACTGCATTTATACAAATTTAAAAAAAGTAAAAATGAACAAGAATCAAACTTATAGAATTATACTCCCGCTCCGACATTTGCATGATAAAAGTGGCCTGATTCTGTCCTTAAAATCTACTGAAAACAACACAAATGCCTTACTATATTACACAAACTTGACAACAAAAATTCCATTAATACAATCCCCAAGGCTCCTTCCAGTATGTCTTTCAAAGTTTTACTTGTTCGTGGGCTGTCATCTTCACACCTGCCTGTTCGTCTTTTAGTTCCACATCATTGCTGTTTTACTTGGTATAGTGTCAGCGTTTGGATGATGTCATTTTCTCTATCTTTTCTTATTGCATCTGTCTTCTCCTGCTCTAATACAGCTGAGAATTAGCTGACTAGCTGTAACAGCATTACAACACATTTCCTATTTCCATATTCTACCACCTTTCTCAGACCTTGATGTCCTGACTGCAGTTGAAGATGGGAAATAGAATTAATTATCATGGAGACAGTGGCAAGAAAACCATATGACTGCATAGCAATTGTTCAAAATAACAATATGTGATACAACGGCAGCTGTGCGACAACAAAAAAAACACATTCATTCATTTTGTGACAAGCCTTCCAGACTTATCTACATATTCTGATGTGCTTCTCATAGATCATGCGAAAGATCTGCCTACATACTTTGCCACTCTTTTTCAGACCTGCGCTGAAACTGCTGTGTTTTACAGAAATGCTAATCAACATGCAGTGTTCCAGTATAAAAATAAACCTAATAATCACAAAGTAAAAATAAGACAGAGGCAGAAGAAAAAGACAGAGGTAGAGATAGACAGATGGTTTATGGAAGGCAGAAGCAGACGGGATGGAGAAAGATGTATTAGGAGACTAAATCACCTACAAACTCAACACATGAAAACAAACACACACATACACACACAGGTGAACTGTAGAGAGATTAGACGAGTAGGCCGGGTTGTATGGAGTAGCGTGGGGATGAGCCATAGTCATTGTGTTGCATTATATAAGGACAATGAGTTAAACTCTCCATGTGCCACATCATCATCATCATCCTTAACCCTACTTAAACCACATATGCACACAGATACATTACAATGCATGAAGAGTGACACACACATGCATACATCCCAGACTCCAGGCATGTGCATCGTCAAAGCAAATACACACAAACACAACCAAACACACTGAGTGCGAGCAAGTGAGTGAGTGGGTGTAACAGTGAGTCACTGAGGAGCAGAGACATCTCTCCCCACTCGTGTTTACGCTGGGCTAGTCCTGCTGCACACGAGGGAGAAAACGAAGAGCAGAAGAAAAGGGGGCGAGGAAGAGAAAAGAAGGAAGAGGAGAGAGAGAGAGAGAGAAGAAAAAGCTGACTCCAACTCCTGAGCTCAAAATAACTCACATCTGACAATGTGCCACAGCAGTTACACTGGGGAGGAGTGGAACCAAAATGAGAAAAGGGAAGGGAGAGGTGTGTGCACATTTGTGTCCTGTGCTTTGCTGCAGCCACACACTGTTGGTCAACCAAAATCTGTGTGTGTGGTGGGATGGGAGGATGAGGAGGGCTTGGCAGGGACAGTCACAGTTCATCAGCGCAATGGTACGTCGCATCTGGCCTTGGTACCTCTGAGCAGTACACACACCCAGGCACGAGTGTGTACACATAAATGGCCTGGCTTGCAGAATGCACAGTCAAGCAGTACAGAAACACATCCAGACAGACAGAGATAATAATGACAACTGGCACGGAAAATCCCCACAGACCTCCAAAGGATGCAACATACACACTCGCATACATACACACAATTGTCACACTACCAAGAGTTTGTTTTCTCTGGGGACGCTCATAGATGCTACAGTGCTAGCATGCACATGCCATCAGTGTCTCTTCACGCGCACATGCAGCACATGTCTGCGTAATTCATGTTTGTGCACATGCTGACACCAATTTTAGAGATGTTTCTTGACATAGGCTAATGCGGCTTAACCAGGCATGTCTGTGTGTGTGTGCAAGCTGTGCTGCAAACCGTG
The DNA here is from genome assembly GCA_029823135.1 of Acanthurus reversus. Classification (NCBI taxonomy): domain Eukaryota; kingdom Metazoa; phylum Chordata; class Actinopteri; order Acanthuriformes; family Acanthuridae; genus Acanthurus; species Acanthurus reversus. Next base: position 16,901,755 of record JAPXVT010000016.1, on the reverse strand, counting down.
ATGATGTCTTTGTGTCTGTCTGCTGCACTGTAAGCAAGACGCCAGCTCATTTGTGACAGTGTTAGCCAATATGATGTCAGAGCAGTTGGAGCTGCTGGCGAGGAGATACCTGCTGTGACCTCTCACAGGAGAGAAATCATCATTCCTGCTGCTTCAACTTCACAAAAAATTAAGATTTTGTAGTTTGTGCATGTCATTACTGCACATATGTTTGCTGTGCAGTGATACATTTTATCAGGCAAAAAGGAAAAAAAAATCCTACCCAAAGCTGTTAGCAATGGTTGGCAAGTGTTTTTTCTTTATTAATACTTTGGCAGCCGTACACACAGTATTTGGAGATGACAAACAATAATTTTGATCACATTCCAAACAGTTCATGCGACGGTAATGAAAGTTTAAGCGCTGCCTAAAACGCTGGATTAAGAATGGGCGAGTACACAAGAAGGGCCCGATCGATGTGATTAATGATTTTGGGGAGGCCAATGCCAATATTTAGTAGCAAGAATATTCAGGTATCAGAAACACTGGCCGATATTATAACACCAACTGAACGTGGTTATCAAACACCTGTGACAGTATTTATGTAACGGAGGCAGGAGTTCTTACATTTTAACAAACTTTACTTCAAATATCAGTGCACCAAACAGTAAACACTTCTTCAGTTACAATACAACGAACCAGCCCCCTGCTGGACAAACTTTGCATTACACCATTTAAATTACTAGCCCAAGCATTTTTTCCAACCTGAAAAACAGTTCAACAGCATTATGATGACAAACAGTGCAGTCACAAGAATTGGAGCTCTTTGCTGATGTCACCAATAGCTGAAATCAGCTGAAAACACCGGAGGTTTGGGGCATATCAAGTGCTTCAACGATCAGGTGAAAACGCTCGTTTTAAAAGATGAAACAGTCATCGAATGTTTGGTGGTGTCCTCTCAGGTTTGGACACTAAAACACGAAGCTGAGCAACAGCTTTTAATGCAGAAACAGCTGTTTGCTTGTTTCCTGAAGCAGCTGAAACAGGCGTTTCCCACTTAAAAGCTGTTGTTCAACTTCGTGTTTTAGTGTCGGTACATGAGAGGACGCCATTACGCATTCTGCGATTATCTCGTCTTTTTAAAAACAATCTTTTCCAACAGATTGTCAAAGCACTTGAAATGCCGGTAAACCCCCGCTGTGACATCAGCAGACTGCTCTGTTCATCAAAATAATGATGTAACACACTGTAAATGATCCTAAATATCCTTATTATAGGCTAAGGCTTAATGTGCAAAACAACAGACTTCCTTGACAGATGCTGCAGAGCACAAGAAGCTACCATTCACAAGTGCTATAACTTCAAGCACATCCATAACGTAACATTTATACAGGGTAAGTAATGCAGAGCTACATGTATAAATGAATGCACAAAGGTCAGGTGTCAGGATCTGTTTTGTAAAGGAAAACTTGTATCAGATCGTCTCCGTGAAGATTAGAATGTCCAGAATGCTTTCCAAAAACAAAATGTGAGCTCCTGTTTGGCCATTTGTAAAAGAGTGGAGACAGTGCTTGAAATTAAGTTCCCCTTCTTGCTTGCAGTGACAGTTCAGTCGCCTAATTTTGCAATCAGACACAAACCTTGCTGGCAAATCTCAAATCCATGCATGTATATAAAGCTATATTTAGCTGAGAAATCATGAACAAATTTCAGTGCTTCTTTACCAGTTGTCTTTATTCGACATTCCAGTCTAAGGGCTCATCACAACTCTGCATTGCTACCATAGCGACAACACTCAAAGTTAAGCCAACAGCAATACAGACAGGCAGGCAGCTCTTTAGCTCACGGACAGAAATAACTAGCTAACAAACAAAACCAGCAGCAGCATGAATAACACAGATCACGACACAAAAAGCAGCAACAGTTTTTGGTGTTTTTATGTAACACCATCTCCAGTGTGCAGTCTGAAACAGCAATTTCTCCTTAACTTGCTCATATGTAATATTGCATTATTGTTAAAGGCCTCATTACATTTTATCAGGCTACAAATTTCCCTCTACTTGCCAATAGAGCTGGTACTCAGACAGATTTTGATTAATATGCAGGGTGTTTACATGAAAAAAATCAGACACACAACCACACAAGAGCAATTAAGTATGCATGAAGTGAGAAGAAATTTAATACAACACTGTGCCAATATAACACTAATACGTTACACACAAACATCTGGGCTTGCTCTTCAAGGCTCCCTGCAACATACGACAGTGTAATGAAGCTCAAAAGACATACTGTTGAAGCATCTGGTACGAGCAAAGACAGAGCAATGGAGAGAATACAAAAGACAAAGAGAAAAGGAGGAGGAGAGAAACAAAGACAACAGTGTTAAATGAAAAGGAATACAAAGGAAGTAGAAAAGTAAATCGTGAAAAGTAACAGGAGAAACAAAGATGAAAGTGGACGGAAAAGAAAGAGTTGGGAGCTGAATCTAAGAACAAGACAAAGGGCAGAGGCACAAAATGGAGCGATGTTTTTGCCCACAAGCTTGTTACAAACACAGCGAGCTAAAGAGAATAAACACACACGAAGGGCAACAATGCAGGTCAACAATCGGACCGCAGCGTGCACACCCGGAGGGAGAGGATGGCAGGAGAAAGAGACTGTGGAGGAGAAGGGAGACGAGGAAGGAACAGAAGGAAAGAGGGAGGCAGGGAGAGATACAAAGCATTCTCTTAATGATGCCAGGCAGGATGACATCGGGGGGGGTGGATGAAGGGAGAGGCTGAAGAATGAAAACAACAGAGACTACAAAAAAGGTAGAAAAGAGTAAACCAAAAAAACAAGCAGATGGAAGGAAACAATAAAAATAATCAAAACAAAAAGCAAAGGGTTGTTTCAGACATTCTGCAGTAGGGATGGGCATGATCAGTCGATTGATAATTGATTGTTAAGGATTTTTTCGATTACATGAAATTTCTATCAATCAGATGTAACGTAACATAAATACAGGTTGTGTTGTACAGCGTGACTCTTGAAGCGATGCAGTGAATTTCATTATGTGGCTGCAATGACAGATCTTACCAGAGGGGGGCAATACTACCATTAGGAAATAACGTTACTCAGCTGCCTATGAGCTGCTGTCATGGCTGCCACATATCAAACACGAACATGAAGAGGTCAAGGTGAAGTCTGGCATGGGACCATTTCAAACTAAAAAATCACCAAGTTCGTTGTAAACACTGCAAAGCCATTATTAAGTACAACACGACAACGACCCCAATAATGTACGACTTGAGCAACATAACATTATATCCAACCCTGGTTAACGTCAAGACGTCAATGCATCGTCACCATCACCTCAGGCCACGTTTAGACGAGAGCAGTCCTGTTAAAAAGGAAAGTTTTTACTTTGCATCTTTTAAAAATCCGCATTTACTTGAACTGAAAGCGCTGGAGTATGCATGTCAGGCCAGAAGTCAACACTGTAACTTTGTAATGACGTACCGTTGGAGCTGCTTAAAGTTGTTCACTTCCTGTTGCTGCAAAGCTCTAAGCAGCCACAAATTAAAGTTAAAATTCAGCTGTATTTTAACTTCTAAAATAATGATATGAACAATCAAATTTGCTTCAATAGACTGTCGTCATATCTGACTTGCTTTGGGTGCATTGTGGAGTGCTTACTCAGTTTGGTAGTGGCTACTGCAGAATGCATTGACTTGTGCTAGCATTAGCATTAGCATAGTCACCGCTGTCACAGGCTTTGCCGTTTGCCAGTTTACACAGTGCACACAGTGCACACAGTTCAAGTGTTTGTTTGATATGAAAACTTACAC
>JAPXVT010000016.1:16749341-16760738 GCA_029823135.1 Acanthurus reversus | reverse complement strand
CCCCCCAAAATTTAGGTTATTCGTGACTTTTTCTGTCAATTTTTCATGCCCCCCCCCCCCTTCTCAGACTGTCAGACATGTTGTTGAGTTGTTTAGCTGAGCAGTTTCTCTTTCTTTGTCGTTACCGCTTCCTTTTTATACAGTCCAACTACAGTCAACCAGAGATGTTTTGGTCTATAGGATGCAGAAATGTTGCTCGTGTGGAGGGCGCCTGCTATTGAACTTCATGCTGGTGGCTTTTTCCACCAAGGCCAATGGGAGCACTTGGTACAAAAACCAAGTGGACCCAAAATCAGCTTCTAACGAGGAACACAGCGGTGAATTCATATCAATGGGCCAATTTGAGTGGCTTGTATGCCACTAATACAGCGATTTTTGACCCAATAAATGCAGACGTTTACTTTAGAGGGTGAATTACCTATAGCTAGTAATTTTCATGTGTCCTATAGTGTTTCTATACCCTGTTTCAACATGAATGGCAGTTAATCGGCTTTAAAAATGCAGCCTGACATCTGCTAAAGTAACACACGGTCACATTTGAACTACTTTTGTAGAAAATAGGGTGGATCTCTGCTAATGGAGACAAGTCAAAAACAGACTGGTATGGTTCTTCAAACACTTTTATAATGCATATCTTTTTTAATTTGAAAATAACTGATGCTAACCATACAAGCAGAAGTTCAGATGAAAGGACTCACCAGGCTGCAGCTGTCACCCACCATCCCAAATTCAATATATCTGCAATTGTTGGCTGAACGGGGAAAAGAAACTGAGAGTTAATATCAAAAATGAATTAAATATATTCAGCAATAATCTTTAACCACATCATTCTAAGCTTGTTGAGACAATCTGAACATCCTGCTTGTGTTTACAGTGGCTGCACACGGTCCAGTTCTGCCACGCACAGAGACCAAAAGGTCCAGCCGGTGAGATTTTATTTTTTTCCCTCTAGGAGGAAATTAGAACACAATCCTCCTCAACAGATGTGGGCATAAATATGTAAACAAGGAGCCCAGCGAGAAAACAAAAGCAGCACACGGTTTGAATCAAAGGGCCCAGCATGCTGCTTTGATTACAGCTAGCATGCGAGGGCCTTGTTTGGGTGAATCACTGCTGCATCCTTTCTCTTCAGCTGATGGCGTGTTGAATCACTGCGGAGTCTTAACTAACCGTGTGAGAGGCATCACCAGCTATCGGCCGCATCTTTGATCAGAAGACGTCTGCACCTTTCATCTTACCTTGATCACCCGAGCGTGTTGTACACACTTGTGGGAAATTACATGGTATAAATTGTTGACGATTTAGGGGATTTTTTGCCTCTGTAAAACTCTTTGAAAAGCTGAATCCTTCTCAGCTATCAGCGTATTACCTCTACATACTGCTACCTGTCATGACCTTTCAGCATCTCAGAGAGGTTCTGACGTTTGCATCGTTTTACTGAAAGCTGTATGTTCTGTACGTGATAAAAAGCAGTGTTGCTTTCTACATCATTTGTTGTGTTAGCCAAGCACGCTAGACCACCTAATCCTGTTACTGTTACTGCAACTCCCACTCTAACGCTTTCACCATACCCTCTGCTTCCCTTCTCATCTGCTCCGTCCAGATTTATGGCTCCCTGGTGAGAGAAGATTTGTGTGTGTGCATGCGTGTGCATGTGTGTGTGAGACCAGTTTCGAAGTGTGTGAGCGAGCAGGCACGGCTAAGAGTGGCCGCATGTGTACTTGCATCTGTCTGCATGTTCATGGAGGGAAATGAGTAAATGTATATATCAAAATATCAAAATGTGTGAACATGTAAGTGTGGGTGTGCACACGTGGGTGGCTCTGTGTGTGTGGGTGTATAAGTGTGTGTGTGTGTGTGTGTGTGTGTGTGTGAATGGTCTCTGGCTTATGTAACTCACCACGTAGACAGATCGCAGGCCTGCAGCCGCCTTGCTCTCTTTCTTGGGGTCACAGAGCGACTGGTAGTCGAAGGTCTTCTTAAAGGTAAACAGGGACGAGTTGACCAGGTTTCTCATGAGGATCGGGTCGATGACTCCAAAGAAACGCCCGATCTACCAACAAAAAAGAAAATGATTTACTTTTACAGCACTTTTGTAGCATGGATCGGGCAAAGATTACAACTATAAAATAACATAATGTGATATACGTGTCTGCGTTTTTGTCTTTGGGGACTTTTCGAGATTTGTTGTGTTGTCCCTTGATCTTACTGAAATCTGTAATATGATCCATGGAAACACAGCATCTCCTGAGATAAGGAAAGCCTTAGAATTAGATTTTGCCCTGAGGCATGAAGGTCTGGGTGATAATTATGTAATTGTGGTGCCCACTTCCAAAGAACTGACAATAAAATGACCATAAAGCAATTAAAAAACAGTAAACTCTGAGAATTCAGAGCCACTAATGGTCTAGGGGATGATGCAGTCTTGACTATATGTTGAAACGAATTTAAGACTACATTTTTAACAGAGTAGTTTGATGTTTGGCAAAATATACAAATTGGTCTGAATCAGAGTTAAATGTCATGATAAACTCTAGTCTCACTTTGCAGAGTAAAAATGTTTCTGGAACAAACAGCTTGTTAGCTGTATTTAGCATAAAGACTTGAATCAGCAGAAACAGCTTGCCAAAGGCAATTAACGCGGTTGCAACATGCAAACAGCAGAAATTCCAGAAAGGTTCTGCTCAGTCAAAAAACAGAAACATAAATCCATTTAAGACAGAACTGTTAATTTTACACATATTTAACATCTTACCATATGAGCTTTAAATGATGCAGGAAAACCAGTTTTGTTATGTTTGGACAGGACTATGCTAGCTTGTTTTTCACATTTGTAGTCTTTATAAAAAAAACTTTGTGGTTAGCTAATGCACTGTTGGCAAAACAAAGATCTGAGAAATCATTTCATTAACAAGGATTGGAGAGATGTTTGAACAACCCGTCTGTTTGAGGAAAAACCCTTAAAGAGCACCGTGTTGATGTTACCGACTGAGGCTTCATTTACACAGCAATTAAACACTTTTACAATTGTTAAATCTATGTAAAACACATGCACACACACGCAAACGCATTCACACACACACACATACACACACTCAGTAAATCACCCTCAAACCAGGATGATGGACTTCAGTATAATCTGATTAACACAGTTCACCAGGCAGCCATAAATTTCCACTAAGAGGAAGCAGTTTGTCTCGGCATCTCAGAGGTGTGACATGACCGTGTGCGTGGGAGTGTTTAAGTGCTTGTGTATTCAGGAGGAAGTGTGTACAGTAAGTAGTACTCATCTATGTGTGAAAGGCTCGCATGTGTGTGTGTGTGCATGCAAACTATCCCTTTTCCTTCCACTTTGTAAGGTTACCGTTAACAAGCTGTCCTCCACATATCCACTCCTCTTTAGTTTTAACAGCCAAAGGATGTATAAATCTTCCATTCTATAAGGTAAAAGGAGCCTTCTCCCCTTTCCCTGTGCAATAACACAAATAATGAATTAACAGTCACAGCCCTGTTAGCTGCAGACTCCCTGAGGGTTTCAGAGAAAGAAAAGGAACGAGCTGGAGAGGGAAAGACATAAAGCGGGAGAGACCGCGAGAAGCTTACAGGGAGAGAGAGAAACTCTGCTCCTGTAAGAAATATGATTGAGGGCACACAGCCTTTTCCAAACAAGGCCTCAGGCCTCTGGGTTTTAGTGCTGCTGCCAAACTTCAGAGGGCGACTGATTTATCCAGCACACACTCAGCCCTGATTAGGAAGGAGCCGAGGCCGCATGAAAAAACATTTACTCAGATGACAGCAGGGGCCCGCGCGTAGCATTTAGCACCAGGTAACTGTGTGTAAACGTGTGTGCTTACTGTACATGTGTCTGTTTTTGTTTAGAAACGGGCCAAACTGTGTTTAAGAGGCTTCATTTGTAAGTTTTTTGTTGGAATTGTTAAGGGCAAATTGAGACTGATTGAAGGTTCACAACAAGTTAGGCTCACAATCACAGTTAAATGCACAAAACGTAGACTCTGCCACCAGAGGGCTCTCTATCAAAACATTAAAAAAGACAGTTGATAATGACATGAAGAAGTGAAGGAGCATGAGAATTATTTATTTCGCGGTTTAACAGCCACCACTGCAGATGAAAATGCATCTGACTGACTCAGACGAAAATGTTTTATTCACATTACTCCTTCCAACTTCTTTTCTCATCGCAAGTTAAAGACAGGAGACAAAATGAAACGCACCGTCACCTTGAAAAAATTTTAAAAATTGTCGGAGTCTGAATGTTGTTGGAAGCATTTGGGATAATGTAAAAACACAACTTGACAAACTATATAAAAAAAGCTGATATAGAATATAAAGATAATTGTTTTGAGACATTTTGATGCAGAAATGTTTCATATTATAAGGACTATCACTCTTTTGAGAAAAACTAGGTTTTATTTAGAAAAATAAGATTTTGTCAATGATTTCAATCCTGTAAGTGAGCATCTTAACTCAAGGTAAAAAATAAAATTAAAACAAATCTACTCAAAGTTCACCTCTACGTTTTTCTCCAGAGAGCTTACTTGCAATTCCTGGCTGTCTTTAGCATACTGTATGAAATTTATTCAGTTGTCTTCTAAAGCTTTGGTCACCTGTAATCCCCTGATCTGTAATCAATGTAATCACGTGATTACAGGTGCTCAAATTTGATTTCGACTCCTTTCAGTTTGGAAATTTTCCATGTGATAAAAACTGAGCAAACTCTATTCACAGTGTAAAATTGAGAGCTGTGGATGAAAGCCCTGATAAAAACTTCTATCCTCATCTCAAAGACTTCTGCCTCTTAGTTTTAGAACCCAAAAATAGCTAGGGCGATATGGCCTATAAAATAAAATCCCCAATTTTTTCATACCACATTCAATTTTAATCTTTTTTTCTGAACAAAAAAAAGACAAAGGAACTATTTTAAATATGTTGTTTTTATTTTAAACAATGGCAAAACAAAGGCCAATCTGATAATATCAGCAAACTAATACACCTTTTTTGTGAGTTAGAGTGAAATCCAGGGACTCACCTCAGGAATATCAACCTCTTGATTGGTCATCACCAGGAAGCCGCCATCGTCCAGAAGGACACAGTCTACATTCTGGAATTAAACAGAGATTAAACAAGGTTGCACGCATCTGACTCAAATTCATTAAAAAACGGTTAAAAACAGGTAAAAATCTGTATTAAGTCTCTTACGCTATCATCTCTCTTACAGCCACAGATCTCATCATTGCACTGGAAATACAGCAGAGCAGATAGAAAAATTGAAAGTCACATCCTGGATCGAGTGTGTGTCCTCACACATACATGTGTCACACAGATATCATGTACTCACATTTATCCTCTGCGTGGTGTTGATGAAGCTCGCCATCCAGGCACTGACGTCCAACTTCACGCCGACCACTGGGATCAAACACAAGAGCCAGACATCCTCGATCATGTCGGACCTCTGTGTAAACTTTACTCTCTGAACTCAGAAAATGCAAACTTGGCCAAGGATCACAGGACACCAGACAGCTTGATGTGTGGTTTGTGTGTGCGTGTTTGTGTATATATGTCACAGCGAGAGGGAGAAAAAGACAAATGAGGAGTAGCAGCGTGTAAATATGAGCCTATCTCAGTGTGTGAGTGTGTTAGGAGATATACAGTAAAGGCAGGCATAGGTATGAGGCAGTATGTTTGCAAATGCAGGAGTGTAAGTAAGACACATAGCTGTAATTGTCGTGTGTGTTTATGTGAGTGAAGGAGACAACTTAAGAAATAAGACCTTCTGCATAAATCACCCTTTTTTCTTAGTGTTTTAGTGAATGGCTGTGTACTTACCAGCTGGTTTGAGTGTGATATCATTGATGTTGATGTCCACTGCTCTGCTCACCAAGACCGAGTCATCACTTGCTGTAAGAGGAATAATAAGAGGACACTGTAAATATGTGCATGCTCACATAATAGGCACTTAGGATCGGTGGAAATTAATCCTAAGAACCTCCTTTTTATTGTATCTGCACCACAGGAAGCATGAACGATCGCAGTTCAACCCAAAAGCTGCATTTTGAGGAACTTTTTTTAGCTCCCACTCTAGAGTGAATTCTTTCACAGCAACAGAGGAACTATGAGTGACGTATGTGTACGCTGACTGGTGGAGTTCAGGGGTCTGTACTGCGAAGCGAGTTCAACACGTCCTGCATCTCTTTGCGTTACCTGGCTTCACTAAACCTAACAAAAGCAATCCAGCTAAGCCGTCACACAAAGATGGTTATTAATTCCATCAATTAACCCAGGCCTTCCTAATTTACACGTAAGCGCATAAAAAGAGGCGGAGTTTGCAGCATATGGCTAATAACAGACATGGACTGTACTGTCTAGTGTCAGCGGAGCAGCATATTTTAAATACAAGGAGCAAACTGAAATATAATTTAGAAGAAGAGCAAAAAAAAAAAAGCCGACTGTGTGAATACAGAAAGCATTTAATATCAGTGTGAAGATAATAAAAAAATGTACACATGGGATGAGTGCTGGATCACAAAAATACCTGAGGCGGAGTTTAAAAAGAGAGATCCACACATTTTTAATTTTTGAACTGTTGTGTGACGCAAAACTCTTCCTGACTGTTTTTACAGCCTATTTAAATCACTGCCACATCATTAGGGTACAAATATATCTAATTATTAAAAGCGTGTTCACATTAGGCTACTAAAGCTTATTACATGGCTTTGGTGAGTACTCAACTCTGATTGGTCATTCTAAGGTCTGATATTCCTGTTAACCGTTACTATGAATAACAGACCGTTGTTAGGGACGCCGTTGAGACTCGGCTTATCCTCGGGCTGTGGAGGTTCATGTCCTGTCATATCAATCCACGGAAAGAAGTCCGGTGCCTGTGTGTCAATCATCTGTTCACTCTGCTTTGTGAAAAGGTGAAGCAACAGGCTGAGGATGTCATGATTCAATGCATTTATCAACGTCACAGTTTCAGGCACATCCACTGGTTTGGGAGTTTATTCTTTGAGGATAGAGCCCGTAGCCGACTGTAGCAGGAGAAGTGTGTCTCCTTTACAAAAGTGTGGTTCAGCAAAGGTGAGAGACCGGTGAGTTGTGCGTTTGTGGAGCGACTGACGAGAGCAGACAGTTAGCAGTTAGCTTAGCAGTTGTTTTGGTGAACTGTGCTGACTTAAGTTGTCGGTAAATTTAGACTGCAGCATCTCAAGAACAAGGTGGAGAAATTTAAAAAATGCAGCACACACACATACACACACAACTCACAGTTATCTTTATTGTAGTAATTTGGAGTGAAGATGTACAGATCATTGTCCAAACTTCGCTTATAGAAACTTGACTCATATGTTTCTGCTGCTTCTTCCCAAGACAGCCCAGCACTGTAAAGCATATTTATAGAGGACAACACACACACACACACACACACACACACAATTTCACTATCAAACCTCAAACCCCAGATCTCTTCACAAAATATAAACTATTTTTGATCTCAGTTTCTTTGTGGAATACTCGAGATAATTGTTGCAGTACTGATATTAAATCAGGACTCACTGAGTTCGTTAACAACCTGTTAATTGCTGCATAGTGCAGTCACATATTGAACGATATTATCCTGAACATATTAGCTACTCCTTCCAGTGCCTCAGAATCAACACATGAGCTGACAAACCTTTTGGGGTAGACCCGTGTGATCCCTCCATCGGTGGCGACAAATCTGGCCTCGACGCCAGGCCTGACAAGGAGAGAGGATAAAGCTTTGAGACACACAGTGATGGTAAAACACTTAAACAATCTAAATTCATGTTTTGCTAGATCACTTACTGCAGTTCGTTTTCTCTCCAAATCTTGATCAGCTCGGACGTGATGCCAGCGTCCAGGAGCAACCTGTTCACCAGCTCCACGTTACCTTAACCACAAAAACACAACGTGAGCATAAAAATGTTTTCTTTGTGCACCATTTGTGCGTCTACTGACTAATCAGAAACAAAGTAAATGCAAAACCTTTTAGTCTTTGATTAGATTTCAAGTGTTTCATCTAAGATAATCCCATCCTCTTTGTTGGTTTAAACTTACAAGCCTTAAAAGTCTGAGCAAAGAGAATCTGCTGGAATTTTGGGGATAAATGCCTGAGCAGCATTTACAGCCAAGAGGGAATGAATGATGAGTGAGAAAAAAGAAGGAAGCAAATTTAGTCAAAACAAAAAAATAAGATATTATGCACAGAGTATTTAAAACAAACATAATCACATTTTCGGCACTGAGCTTCAGTTGAAATAACTGCTAAATGTACAAGAACCAAAAAAGGTCCAAATGCAAAAAAGGTGGAGGAAACAAAACAGAACCAACTGAACAGACAGATGGAAATTTTTTAAGAAAGGCGAGTCTGTGAAGAAAAGGTCACATCTCAAAATTGTCTCGTGAAACGAGACCGAAACAGATGAATCTTCAAATGAATCTGGAAGAATAAAAGCGAAACGCGCCTGATGCTGATAAGGTGTAGGTGGTGGGTTGGTTAAGAGGGTAACAAATTATTTTTCTAGACATGCGACAAGACCACATGACAAGCGCAACAGGCGATAAAAGCCGCTCGCCCATTTTTTGGGCCGTGCCCGCCACTTTGAACTCTCCGACGACCCGCTCCAGTCCATTAACATTGAGGCTCGTCGATACACCCCCCCCACCTCCTCCAACCTTTATGACACACCACACACATCAGAGAGAACAGCTGGCGTAACACTTTATTCCAGCCCCCCCACCCCACCTTCTCTCCTCACGCAGTGGTTTTCATTAGGGATCCTTTATTGAAGGCAGCCCAGGAATTCCTAATGTACTTCAACTTCTTCGCCACTGCAGTGGCTTAACCAAGCAAAGCATGTAACGATACTCAAGCTGCCAATAGTCCACATGGGCCGTCCTTCCCTCTCCCCCCTCTCTGAACTCCCTATGGACTCCATTAAACCAGCAGCTAATAATGGTGAAGTAATATTTCAATTGGATGAAAAGTTTTATTGGATTGATCATGTTGAGATGTTTGAACTGAGTCCTTAAACTCAAGTCGTCAAACTAAAGTTAAAGCAGATCTTTTATAAATAATCGGGGACTTTTTGTTTTACCTCATGGGGATAAAACATGGGTGATGCATATCAATGAGTTTAAGCAAAACCTGGTTAAGATGTTAATGCTTTGGTCAGATGTTTGGGAGAAGGTCCACTGGCCCCTGATTTGTATTTTATGGCTCCTCTCGACTCCTGGCCTGACGTGTCCTGCTCTTTCTCACAAACACACAGTAATTGGATGAGGTCGAGCGGCTATAGGCGGGGTGTGGAAGGCATATTACTGGCGAATATTGTGCGTGTGCGAGCGCGCGTGTGTCACATCTAAGCCGACGTGCCTCACACATGTGCGCTCAGGCGTGTGATGGTCAGACTTTTGGAGTTAGCGTCAAATGGGTAACACGAACGCAGCGGTTCCACATCACAAAGCTTTGCCTGGTCATGCACACCAAACAGCCAGACCTGTATTTCACTGGAGAGAGAGAAAGTGAGAGACCTCTGGGAGTAGGTTTCGTCGATGCTCTGCCATTAAATTTTCAATGCCCCACCTCAATGCCAAGCCAGATGGCTGAGATTCATTCACATACACATACGGCAGCAAACACTGTAAAGCTTAGCAGCTCTCTGAGGTGTAAATAGGAGTGTGGAGTGAGAGAGTTAAACAAGATTCAGTAGAAAAGTTAACAAGGTCCAAGAATTGAGACCACGTCACCCTCTGACTTTGCATCCTCACAGTGACAACATGCCTCAGAACTTCTTCCCTGGCTCTGAAATCGTCTTTTGGAGCCGTTTAGACAGGCTGACTCATTGAAAGTCTCTCTTACTTTTCCTTGTGTTTATCCTTTTTTCATTTTTTAAAAATTCTTTGGGTTTGTAATTTAGTTTAGATTTCATTTCGGTTTTGCATTATTCAGTGGCTTTTAAAGAGCCAATTTGCAGGACATCAAACGCTGACTAAGAAAAAGGCATTTTGCATTTTTTTGCAAGTTTTTTTTATCTACCATAAATTTTCCGATAAACTTGAAGAGAAGGGTGAGAGGAAGGATATTCAGTTGCATGCAATGTGCAACTTCACCACGAGATGCCACCAAAACCTGCACACTGGACCTTTAAATTGCATTCAAGTTTGTTTGTTTGATTCCTTGAGTTTTAAAGCAACAATATATAACTCTGACCGCGACCAGCAGCTTTGAAAAACAAAATAAAATAATGCACATTCATATGTCGCGCAAAACAGCAATTTTAGTGAAACCAGGTCATATTTTATGGAGAAAATGTACTTTGGATTTTCCTCTCATGTCCTACGACTGCTCTGTCTGTCTGCAGCCTTTTATTTAGCGGAGCTGTCACCAACAACGACCTGCTGCTGCAGCTGCAGCTTCAGTCTGCAGGCAACTTCATGTTGCTTTCAGGAACCTCTGTAAATCACAGCAGTCATCAGTAAACTTGATTAACACCAGTTGTGTTTTGTTTTTTATGTTCTAAAAAAGTGAGTGCACATTTTATCTAAAGTTAAACATGACTCATTTTGTTACAATCTAGTTGGGGCCGGGTGGGAGGGCCCGGAAATTTTTCGTCCTTCAAAAGGAGACGTGTCAGAAAAAGTTTGACTACCATTGCATTAAAGTGGTATAACGGCACAATGTTGTGTTGGAGCAACCAATGTGAAAAAACATAGTTTTAGTATAATAATTAAAACAAAACATGTCTTTAAACAATTAATTATGCTTCTTAACATATTCATGTAATTATGCACATTCACAGATTTTATTTCTAGAATTTTGTTTAAAATTTAACATGTTGAAAAGTGATATTTATCTGACCTTTTGCTGACACTGTGTCCCATGTCGCTGTGGTTCCAAAAAGGACGGCTCCAACCCCAGACAAAAGGTTGTAACCCCTTCAGCCCCTCATTTTATTGGTCACAGACTTGTCATGTTACCAGTTATGTGAAATTATACATATCTATATCTATATCTCTCTATATATATGTATATGAGAGGGGCCAGTGTAAGGGCAATGCCATACGCCATACCTTAGAGGGATAATCAATGCCAAGAACTTTAATCCATCAAGTGTTCATATCAGCGCAAAGATAGAGTGATTTGAACACAGTTTATGTCTTGCTACATTCTTCCTCCTCCTCCTTCTTGCAAGTTTATGAGAATCTTTAGATATATGTGCCTTTAATGGCCTAATAGACTTTGCATGCCTTTAGTTCTATGAACTGCACTACTGTTTTGATCAACAGATCACATATCTGACCCATAGACTGTGCTCCTGGACTCATGGACTTCACTTCCTTCTGGATTTACAGACTCTCATA
>JAPXVT010000016.1:16630146-16643581 GCA_029823135.1 Acanthurus reversus | reverse complement strand
ATTTTAATATTGTTTTTCCTGACAAATTGCCAGTTCTACTCAGTAAGTCAACTGTGTCAGTGAAAGTGGGTCTGCGAAGCTTTTCGACAAGCCTGTGTGAATATCATGTACACAACCCACAGATCAATCCACTTAGTGCCCATGAAATATAGGGAGTGGGCAGGCCACTCTGCAAGTCTGACATCATTGTACTCGGCCATTAGGCTGAGTGCCATCGTGGCTCACTGCCTCTCTCAGAGACCGTTCTTGGGCTGCATTCAAAACCAAACGCTGGAGTTGTGCCTCCAACAGAACCATCTGGAAGATCTTAAACCTGTTGATTAAGTGTGAGGCGCAGCATCGCCCACCTACAGCAGGTTTGTTTAATTTCAGTCGTGTCCCCCTGTGACTGTGGATGTATCATCTGCTGCATCTATTAATGCCACACCGCAAATACAGAGGTTAGGAGTCAAATTTAGAAGGCAAGCGTGATATCTCCACTATATTTTAAGTTCATAACCCATCCGGCAAGGCACGTCGAGAGCTTGACCCTAAACCGAGCTGAAAGCAAAAATACCGAGACCTGGCAATAAATTATGAAGCAAAGCTGCACCACAGGTCTGAATGTTGGAAATGATACATGCATCCATATGGTGGATGTTTGTTTTTTTTTAGTATTTCTGTCCAGATTATTAATTTGTTTTACTTGCACCTACTATGGAACCAAGAGGTGAAATCCATGAATACGTCTAATAAAATGCTAATTTCTAAAATAAGGTCTTGTAAGTAGAGCTGTTCTGATACCGATACCAGTATTGAAAATGTCACTGAAAATGCTGGTATTGCTATCAGCGAGTACGCCAGTCTGTGCACCAGTCAGATACCCTTTAATTTATTAACCTCAAAACAGTACCCAGCTACTTCACAATTGGCCCAGTTAGTTCTGACTGACGTTACATACCTAAAACCAATTTTTTTTTGTCGCTAACAGTACTCAGAAAGTTGAGCTGTGCTGCCACTGGCAACTACTATTTTTAAGAACAAAGAAGAAGAAAGGGGAGAGCTGACAGAGCTGGCGAAATGTCTGCATTTGGCTATTTTTACACCGGAAAAGAAACTGTTGTCTTATGCATCGGATCAGTACTTGGTATCGGCCCATACACAAGTTTGGGTATCGGAATCAGTATCAGGAATAACAAACATTATCAGAACTAGGGTTGGGCAGTAAATCAATACTGTATAGTATTGTGATATGAGACAAGATTTCGTGAGAGATTTTTATTATCGATATATCGTGATATGGCATACGTGTTGTCTTTTCCTGGTTGAAAAGGCTTTATTACAGTAAAGTGATAATTTTCTGAACTTGCCAGACTGTTTCTGCTATTCTTTTTTTTTGCCTTTATCCACTTATCCACATTACTGATGATTATTTATCAAAAAATGTTATACTGAGTTAATATTTTGTGAAATCACCAACAGTCATCCTTACAATACTGTCTCAGTATCGAGGTATTTGGTCAAAAATATTGTGATATTTACTCATTTTATCACATTAGCTGCTCCCAACCCTTAGGATGCACAACAAGTCCTCAATTCCAACTTACATGATCAATTATTATCAATATCCATCGATATGAAACCTCACTATCGTGACAGCTGTTTCAGCTGTATTGCTCAGGCCTAAACAGAACATCTCTACTTATAAATTGTCAAAATTGTCTTCAAATACAAGTTTAGGTCCACTATTATTTCAATTATAGGCAACAATTAAGACTTACTGTCATTATCATGATACTTTCAATCATTTTCTTCATTAATCAACAATTGTTTGGCCTATTAAATAGTGAAAATGTCCATAACAAGTACCACAGAGTGCTTTTTTTAAATTTTATTTGACCAACAGTCAAAAATCCAAATATATTCAATAAACCGTCACAGAAGACAAAAACCACCAAATACTCATCTCAGGAGGTGGAACCGGGGAATGTTTGGAGTTTTTGCTTCCAAGATATGAACGATTAATCGATTATCAGAGGTAAAAAACCGTCCTGATCACAATTAGAGAAGCATCTGTTATAATAGTCTTCTAGTGCTCAGCATCAACATCGTGCGCTCTAAAATCAAAAAAGTGGCGCACTCAGACAGTCTCTAAACTGCTTTATTATCTCAGACTGACGCCACAGGAAAAGTTTGGGAACCTCCGCGGCGCACGCAGACCTCAGTCCACCCCCCTGCCATGATTCATTTGACAGCAAGCCGCATGTCACGCTACTGCACGCTGGCAACAAACGCAAAGTGGCTCAAATTTCAGGTCTCACAAGGTAAAGTTGTATCCGAAGTAATGTGCAATCATCATCACTTGGCGAGAAGGAAAAGGCTTTCTGCTTCTGCTGAGAGGCTGCGAAGATAATGTTCCACGGACTGCCACTCACTGAGAATAAACCTCAAGAAGGGATTCAAAGCAGCATTTATCCTTCAGTGACAGTATTATCACATCGCTGACTATCTTACACTGAAATGTAAAACTCCAGGGTGTCATTTCGGCTCCAAAGCACAAATTTCAAGACTTTCAGAAGCCAACAGGCTGTTTCGAAGCTACTCACATCTGCGTTGTTGGGAATTGTCCGGCCGCCGAGGACGAAATGCCTGACAGGAGTAAAAGTAGGCAAACGGAGTAATCCATTGCTTTGTTTATTTCCCCTCCACCGCGATCCAGACAGGAGGAAGACGCACAAAAAATCAAATCCACAGCCCCGCGCGCAACGTTACTTCTCGAGCCAAAACGCCTCACACCGCCATCGGTGCGCGTTTGGGAACAAATCTCATCTGGTATCTGTGTGTCCCCCCCTCCCAGACACCGGTGGAGTTGATGAGTGTGCTTTTTTGGTTCGGCCGTATGTGCGTGTGACAGTTAAGTGAGTGTCTCAAACTGCGATAGGCTATTAGAGCGGATCCACGGCGTGTGTCAAACAATAAAAGGAGAAAAGGGGAGGGCGCATCCAGATCCCCAGCTCGACCGGCAGAGCGCTGCCACTCCGCCCACTGCGAGGAAAAAACCTCTTTAAGCAGCGAGGTTTACTGTTAAACACGTGGGGAAGTGCGTTAAAGTGGGTGAGAGCTGAATGGATTTCATGTGAATTAAGTGCCTTTGTCTGGATGTATTTCTGCATTCTGCTTGATTGAATATTAGATCAATATTTCTCGAAAATTCGGACAAAAGTAGGAAAATGGATCTGATTAGATGCCCTTCTAACTAAGGAAAAATAAAAATGACTCACGATTGCTGAAGGAAGTGTGGATGATATTTTTTACAGTGTGTGCGTGTTTCTTGTGTTTCTTTTCCTGACGCACAAATAGGTTTCCGGGCGCCCTCTCTACCCACCACACACAGCAACAATTACGCATGGCTTTCTCGCCGTAGGAGTCATATCAAGCACGGGACACTTGGCACAAACCGCCTCATCACCGCTTAATACCAGCCACCTCCCTGTCTACTGTCTGCACGTTTTATTCAGTTTTTTTCTTAATCAATCCTGATATGACCCTGGCTTATTATCATTACAGGGAAATAAGAAAGGCACGTAAATAATAGTATGTTGTTTCCTCATCTCTACAACCTGCAAATCTCTTCATTTTCACGTAATTTTTTTTCCCATAAAGCACTGGCGGACTGGGGGGGGGTTGCCCTCCCTGGCGCCCTAATGTTAGGAAAAACACTACAAAAGCAACCTTATTTGGTGCCCTTCCAGTGCAGAAAACATGGTAAAGTGCCCTTCAAGGTGACCTTCCAGTGGATAAAACATGGTAAACTTTTTGCACGTTTGTACCCAACCACAAACAAGTGCCCTTTTTACTTTTTCCGCCCCTGCCCATCAAACATCCTGAGTCAGCCAGTGCCGTAAAGCCACCCAAAATGAGTTCCATCCTGTCCTCCTCCGCATCACCACAAGTGAGATTTTGTGTCCAGACTCTCTTTGGTCACATATGTCGCTGAAGGCATTTTCAGGCTCTCAATATGACTCCTGCCGATGTCAGATTCAGCCAAGCATCCCAAGGAAAACTCACAACTCTCATTTAATGAAAGTTCTCTGTTTTATTATATATATCATTATAAACCCTCATTTAATTTGCACCGGCGCAGTGCAGCCGCTTATGCAGAGACTCAATAAATTCCACTTGCTCCGAGGGCTGTGGCAAACTTAATATGAGGTGACATTTCCCTTTGCTGGGACAATCAGCGAGGTAAATACCAGAAGAATATACTGTGTTTTTATAATGAGTTTTCTCTGCAAAGCCCCCTGTCAGATACAAAACTAATCTCTGACTAATTTCCTCAGTGCTTCTCATTTATTATGGAACCCCAAAGTTATTATTCCTGAGTTTAATATTGTTTGTGTTAAGGTGTGAATATGGATGTGTGCATGCATATGAGTGCACTGTTTGCAATGGAGAATCACAGCAGACAGACAAGGCTAAGTATTGCTCACCTGCTATTATATGAGTCCTGCAAGTTGTTTAACTGTGCAAACACCTGTTCATGTCCACCTCCAGTTTTACTATAACTATGAACTCTTGCTGGGCTCAGAGGGGAAGGCAGGATCTCAGCAGGGAGGTGTATGTTTTGTATAGATGCTCTCAAACACACAGATAAACACACATCAGTGAGAAAACCATTAGTTACTGAATAAAAAATGCCAAAATCCATTTTCGAAACCATGAATTTTGGCGTCATTAATCTGGAATCGAAGCAAAAGGCTCGTGGCTGACTGTTGCCGCCGCCACATGCAGTATTCCAACACCAATCCCTCCTGCTGCTTCTGTTCTCAAACCAAGCAAGCAAATGCAACACTCTCTGAAACAGGATTATATGGGATTTTCACAGGGATTAGTGTGTTTTACAAAAGCAGCATATTCAGTTTGACTAAATACATCCATTCGTATAAACAATTTAGAGTTACCCAGTGTATTTTTACATACCATTCATCCCCTAAGCTGCTATAATCAATGTTTCATGTCAACAACAAATGACTACATTTGATGTCAAATGAGTCTCCAGTAAAAACAAACCCACAGATCTGACTTTACCTCAGCTCTATGGCGCATTGTGGCATCTTTGAGATCTTTTTTTTGTTGTTGTTGTTTTTTAAGATTTTTGGGGAGCTTTTTCTGCCTTTATTTCTTTGATATGATAGCTGACAAGTAGACAGGAAACAGGGGAGAGAGAGAGAGGGAATGACATGCAGCAAAGGACCACAGGTGGAATCAAACCCATGGCCGCTGCGGCGAGGACACTGCCTCTGTATATTGGGCGCCTGCTCTACCAACTGAGTCAGTGGGCGCCCCTTGAGCTCATAGTTTTGATTTGACAGCCCACGTCTTAACAGGTTTGGTGTAATGACATCACTCTCATCACCAAAAACACTCTGACAAACCCTCTGTCTGCCATATGCAAGTTGGTGACCGACTGGTGAGCAGAGTGAAGCTTTTAGCAGCTAAAGACACAGATAAGTTATTCTGGAGTTGGTGGAGAACAAAAGAGAGCTAAAAGGAGAATTAATATTTGACTTCCACTCAGGTGAATCTTAAAAGTTGCTGAATGTATAATTAAGAAATTGGTTGTTAATAAATCGGACACAGTAAACCTTTTTCACAGCAGACATCCTGACTTGTCTTAGCAGCAAAAGTTAATTTAGTTTTAACAGTGACTCAGTTCCATCAAGTGTCCAGGGAGGCTGCATGCACGATATCTCACTTTACTGGAACACTAATTTTTAAAATATTATCAGTTACATATTTGTTTTGTAGACACTGTGCCCTGTGCTGACGTACCTAAACGTGAGCAGTGAAACAACTTCGTCCATGCAGGTTTCAGAGTTTGGCAACAGCTCACCAAAGAGAAAAAGGCTTTCATGCTTAAAGAATTGCAAAATCTTGTAGGGTTTTATTTTTATTATTTCTGTATGTATCAAACTGCACACAGATGGTTTGTGTGTCAGTCAGCTTAGGCAAGTTAAACATATTAGCAAATCAACAACAAATTTACTTACCAGGTTAAAACTGGAGAGGACACAAAAATATGTTTTTTGTGGGCCGAGTTAGATTCAATATGTGTAAAGCTTGTAAAGTTCTCCAGTTTTGGTTCACTGCCCTTTTATGTGAACCCACTGACCACTAAGGTTCAGTTTGTTCCAGGTCATGTGTCCAGAAAAGAGCAGGAGGTGAAATAAACAGCGTGTGTGTGTGTGTGTGATGGAGAGCAACAGGCAGCTTGATGTAGTGTTTCTGGGTGAATTAGGAACGTGTGTGTGTGTGTGTGTGTGTGTGTGTGTGTGTGCCTGGCAGGCAGCAGGTGTGGCCTCTGTCACCAGCCCACAACCCCACCCTCCTATCCTGGGAATTGCCCGGCTGCCGTCGCCTAGCAACCTCTTCGTCGTCTCCACGCCAACTCCTCACAAGCAGGCCACAAGGCAGTTGTTTTCCCACCCGGTGAGTGAACGTCATGTGTGTATGTTCTCAATGGGAGCAGCACAGAAAGAACAAAACAAGAGAGGTAACAACTCTGTATCAAGACAGTGAAGACAAAACAATTATTTATTTTTTTTAAACTGCTTAGTTAAGTTTCAGCCCCGTAATAATGTTTCAACCAGCTGTTCAAAAATCTCATTTTTATCAAGACAGCAGAGATGAGAAAGTGCTGGGAAAAAAAGGTTAAAGGTAAAATATATTTGTAGGGCAAAAGCTTTTACATTTTACTCAAATTACATTTCCAACACACACATGGCCATTTTTCTTATCTGATTATGTTTTAAAGTTAAGTAAAGTAAAATTAGCAGTTCAAATAATTTTTTCTAACTCTTACATTTGTATTATTGTTGTTGTTTTTTTTGTCTAGTTGTAGGTTGTGAACATTCAGAGAGCAGCCCGAGCCTCATGACGTGATACGATGTGATGAAGCATCTGTCAAATCTGTCTCCTGTCTGAAAAGTTTACGTGTCACCATCACAGCATCTCCTGTTTTTCAGCATCTTGCAAGACAAACAAATTGATGCATACTGCTGAATCTTAACTTTGAGGACAATTCAAGAAACTGCATTCATGCAAAAAATGTTACATTATACTGTATTTCCCTCCTCCTCTCCCCCCACAGGCTGCCAAGCACAATTATTTATTAATTAATCTGGGCAAGTGTGTTGCCTTGGAAACAAATTATTTCCCAGTTTAAAGTTTAATCGGCATCTCCCCCGCACTTGGCAAAGACGATGGGACATGTGTTTTATCTTCACATAAGCTGACACCAATGCATCCTCTATTGTGTAATCCAACTGTTCTGAGGAAAGATGCAACATTATGGCAGGAGATTGGGTTGGATGTAGTTAAGCTTTCTTTGGAGAAAATTTTGGTAATCTTTGTTTTAAAAGGTACACTTTTTTCACTTATATTGTTTAGCACTTTATGTAATTTTAGATTCAAATACTTACGGAGGTAAATCGCAGGGTGAATGTGCACCAGTAAACAAAAGAAGAAGACATTCATAAGTACTATATGAAGTGCTAATCTGAGTCTAAAAATAACATAATGTGGTAAATAAACAAGTCACAACAAGCACACAGGACCGTTTAGAGTTGTTGGAAAGTTTATCTAGTGACTTCATGCTGAGGCAGGCTAGCACTTCCCATTGACTACCAGTGTTTAAGCTAAGCTAATTAGCGATGGGTGAACTCTGCGTCTCTTCTTTCTTACTGCACGCACAGTTGAAAGAATGGGATCTATGTTCTTGTCTGGAACTCAGGAGGGAGGCAAATAACAAAAAGAAAAAAAGTTGGCGTATCCCTTTAATTTTAAATCATTCATTTTATGAATCTGACATCCCTCATCTCTACTCGTTTTCAAAAACTCACTCTGGCCCCATAAGAGAAGTGAATGTTTTGGATATGATTTTGACTGTGTTTTAAAAAATAAAGATGAGATAATAGTAAACAAAATGTAATTCTGTGATATTTTGTTATGTTGGGTTCTTTCATTAACATCCAGTTGCTTTTTCTGATTTTTATTGATAACTTTACCACATTATCATGCTAATATCTGCTAATATCAGCATAATAATCTTGGACATGTGACCTCTGAACTCGGGGGCGTGATGACGGAGGATGTCAGACATGGATTGCACTGAGCACAGACCCACAGACTTTAAAAGGGTAAAAGCAAGGGGTCGAGTTTTTCTTTGACATTAAGTCTTAGTCGTCAGTGTTTGCATTTTGCTGGTCTGCTTTGATGCAATTTCCCCCAATCCCTCCTACTCAAGTCGACCCGGGTCATCAGATTGCCACAACTTGATGGTATGAAAATAGAATCAATCGTGTGACCCTCGTATCAATTTCTCCTGTCAGCAAAAAAGAGACTAAATTTGTTCCCTTCATTATCTCATTTTTCCTCTCAGACTGAGTGAAGCCACATACTTCTGCGTCTGCAGTCTCCACATCTGTGTCTTTGCAAAGCCTCGGTCACTGTTGGACATGTTTAATTCTGACTGATCATCATCGATAAAGGCACATGAAGCTTTTGTGGGTCACTGTGAAAAAAAATCTCCTCCTCTGTGACAGTTAGCATGGCTGCGTCTCGTTGACTCAGTGGAAAAGAAGTGATGGCGGATGTGTGTGATATGATGTCTCACTCAGGACAGAGGCAGCCTCAGTCCCCTCTGTGCACTGACTGATCACATTACTATTAGTGAAAGCTATTCTGTCAGGAGGAGAAGTTACGGCCCAGCCAAGGATGGCCTCAGGAAGAAACAGGCATTCAGTGACAGGAAGCAGGCTGCAGGGGGGATCCGAGGTGATTGGACATGAAGGGTCTGAACTGTGCTGTTTCTTTTTCACTTGTAAAATTTTGTGTCCTTCTTTCAAAATTAAGTTTATGGTTTTTGTACAGTGTTCAAATTAAGATTAAGTTGCTTTAGCCACATTCACAGATGTTAACAGTCACATATGTAACAGGTGGCTTTGATCAATGTTTTATTGTGACTCTTTCTGTTTAAATTTCTGCCTCTAATGTATCCGCCCCGCGAAAATTTGACGATTCACAGCTTCATCTTTGACATTTGCTAGGCTGTCCGGTGCACTTAATTCACATTAATGTTTCCAGACTGGCTTCAACTAATATCAGGGCACTAACATTATTCAGTGATCAGAAACAGCATGTCCGTATCTGTGTATCATCTGGACATCTGCACTTGTCCAGTGTCCCTTTTTAAGTGCAGGAGAACAAATTTAGCCCACCAGGACTAAAACTGTGGACATCGAAATCAAACAGCAGATGGTTTCTCCACTCCGGCTCTCTAACAGGTCTTTCTTAGGATGGCAAATAGTTGGATACATGTAGATTAGCATTTAAAGAGATCAGCCATTATGAGAACAGAATATCTTGGTTTTACAGTTGAACAAGTGTAATCTCTCCAGCTTGCACAACTTGTTACTGTGAGTTATTGCTTTAAGAGGGGAGAAGGGCACAAACTACGTTGGTGATATGTAAGACAAAATGTTTATGACAAGGGTCAGCGACCTTAACTATCAAAAGAACCATTTTGCCCTTCTTCCTCACCATAAAAATCTGTCTGCAGCCACAAAATGAAAATGAATGAAACCTGTGAACCTCATGATGAAGGTACACAACTTTAAAAGTCTAAATTAACTGATCAAAATTTTTAATAGGCTTAAATGATCATTTATTAATTTTTTTCACAATCGGCTTTTTATGCTTAGTAGGTCCTTAACTTTGAAAAAACCTATTTGAGTCCTCCTTGTGTTTGTAAAAACTACTACCACTTTTATAATAAATCAAACGTTTCACAGCAGCGTAGCATTAAAAGAGTAAAAGAAAGAAAATGCAAACTAGTTTCAATTCAGTTTTGACTAAAGTCAGTGTAAGTTTGAGTTAATCCTCAGCCATGTAGCCGTCAGCCTTCGGGCCTGATCATAAAATAAAATGTCAGCTCAATAAATCACAGTTTAGGAGAACAGATACTGTTCCATGTGACTCTTCATTTTTACAACGGGAAAATGGAAACTGACTATGGGACGGGATTTTTCTGTTGTGTATCTTGGGCTTCCTGTCCTGTTTTAGATGTGATGCGGGTTCCAATGATCAGCTCGTTATCGAGCTCTGCTGGAGTCTGATAACGAGCTGGTCATCTGAATCAGGTGTGTGGACGCAGGGACGCATCTAAAACAAGCAAGCTGAAAAACACTGCTCCTGGTTTACATCAATAATATTTAAAAATATATAATTGTAATTAATTTCTATGTAATTTTTTATATATAATATTAAAGAAATATCTGCCCAGGTATCTGCTGCAAAAAATTTTGTATTGTTACTTTAAAAAGTTGCTCAGAATGAATCTATTTTGATTTAGTATATATTGAGCCCAATAAAGTTCCTCTCCAAATATGCTTTAAGTATAAATACTCTGATATTTTAATATTTTGAAAGCTCTGAAGGGGCTGACCCACACTCTTTCAACTTAGTTAAGAAATTATGGATGTTTCAGTCACAGTGCATGTAGTCCGCACACTACTGCTGCTGGTGCTAGGCTGACCAGTGAAAGAGCAGTTTGCATCAAGATCGCTAACATTAGTGTTGGAAAGAATTCCAGAGACATTTAGAAAGACATGTTTGAGATTAAGTTCATGAATTTACATACATTTCAGGCTGTTTTTAACAAACAAATATTTTACAATAATTCCTCAATTGCATGTTGACAACGCCCCCATAGAGATCAAGCCATATTTGATGAGTGTGTGAACCCCGTCTGACCCGAGATAAGCTGATGTGTCCAGTGATGTCACCTGATGCCGCCTCTCTGAATCTCTGTTGTTTTGATCAGCCTCACTGCTCAGTGAATCACAGACAGCACATTTCAAGGACCCTTTCTGATGCAGGCCACATCTTTGAAGGCAAAAGAGGGGAACGAGCACATCTTTAGAAGTAAAGGATCTGAGGGATCCATCAGAAAAAGAGCAGGAGAGAATGGTGGGGGTATGGAGGAGAGGGATGAAGAGGGTGAATATGAAAGAGAACACAGGGAACATGAAACGAGACAGGGAGATACAAAGGGTATAATGTAGACAACAGAGTGGAAACTGGCAGGGGGGAGCCTTTGATCAAACACTGAACGTTTTCAGCAAAAAGCACATGAGAATTCAACCAAGAAATGTCCTTCAACGCTTTACATCCTCCAGAGAGTTAGGAACAGATGTTTTAGAAGTTCAGTTAAATTAGAACAAATTATTCCTCCAATTTATATAATACAAAACAATCAACTTAAAGAAAAAGAACAGTAATCATATCTTCTAGCTGACTATAAAGCTACAGCTAGCAGTTAAGGTTGACTTGGATAGCGAGTTAGCTAACTGTTAGCTTGGCAAAGACCCTGGAGACAGAGAGAAATAGCTAACCTGGCCTAAAAAAAAAAAAAAAAAGCTCACCAACCACCAACAAATCTGACAAAGTTCCTTGTTTCTTGCCTTCATGTGAAGCTAACTTAACATCTGCTAGCCTTAGCTTCACATTTAACATATAGATATCTCAGTGGTGTCAGAATTTCCATGTGTGTGTTGCATACTGGATTTTAAATGTAAGTAATTCAGTCTCTTCAACCTTATGCGATATCTGACTTCAGCTGGATGAGCTGTGAAACATTATATAGCTTGTGGAAAGACTTAATGCTCTGCTATATTTGCAACGTTGTCTTTATTTAAACGTAGAGACTCACTGTTGCTTACGGAGCCCTTCCATCACAGCCTTTTATGGCCTGTGCAACAGGTGTCCATGCAAAGCTTATAATTACACCAGATCATCAACCATGACGAAGAGTCCCAACATGAGTCAACATCAGGCCTCACACAGAAGATTTGGGTTTGTCCATCACCAACGAAAGACACGTCGGCCGGGAACAGGATGGGAACAGTGGAGGAGAGGAGCTAGAGGACAAAAGGCATCATCAGCCGAGATGTTCAATGAACTGAATGTTGACTGCAAACACACCAGAGTCAGTCATTGTTTGAACAGTTTAAATTATTATTTGGTTATTTCTGAGACGTCACATGTTGAGACCTTTCTACGCTGATATTCTTGTTATTTCTCTGTACTTTGAAATTATCCAGTAAAAGCAAAATACATAAGCACAGATTTGATGGAAGAAATAATTTAATTTAATCTTGAGATGTCATTTCTCTAAAAACTTTAACACTTGTAACTGTTCATTTATCTGTTTATAGGATTATAGGAAGACAGCCTGATTCTGTGAGTACAAACTGGTTCCTGAATGATTACATATCAGTCCTTGGTTGATGTGGTAAAGACTGAACATTGTGCCTAGAGTGAAAATTATTAAAATGTTTGGTCATCATTTTTCTAAGTTTCTAACGTGTGAGGTGTCTTGGTTTGTGCCTAAAAAAAATCAAAAGTCTCTCCATCTCGTATTTATCTTATGAAACGACTCAGCAGACAGAAGCAGGTGGTTTGTAGATGCAGCTGCAGAGTCACCGCCCAGCAGGTGCTGACACACATTATCCATCCACAGATTGTAAACACACACTCGCAGACATGCACACACATTTCTTGTTCCTCTCTCCGTTTCTCAGCCTGTCCCCTAAAATAAAAACAACAAATCAAAATGCATTCATGCATTCAGTGTGTATCAGTTTGCATATGACAAAGGAGAAATAAAAGGGAATATATGAACTTTTAGGTCCAAAAGAAATCCAAACAGAAAGAGACCACTGGGTGACTCTGCAAAATTGATTTCTCACTCCCCCTGCAGGCCAAAATATTAAAGTGCTGGCAAGCATATATCAACTAAAATAAGAAAACTTTAAAAATAACAATGGATATTTATGATTCTGGACCAAAACTGCCCTCCGTTACATGATATTTGTTTCATGATGATGCATGAATACACATAGAAACAAAAAAATGGACGTGGTACAGAAAAAGAAACTCCATCTCTCGGTTAAAGTCAAATAAACACATTAAATCTTTAAAGCCTTTGGCTGCAACTCAAAGTTACAATTAATTCCATTTCAGCAGAATTATTTTATGTCATCAGCTGTGCACTGTATCCTTATCTCTGATAAATTTCTGATCACACTGCAAGCCAAGAAACTACAACTCATGTACTTCTGTCCACACCTTCCTGTATATCCAGTGCAAGCTGCCTCTCAAAATAAAGGTTGACTAAAAAATTCTGAACAAAAGAAAGGACAGTCTTCAAACTTTCTACAGACTTGGCTCGTCTGTGAGCTTCTGTTGTCTCAGACTGTTTCACTTCTGTTCAAGCTGTCTTTCCAAACCAAAAATGTGAATTAAATATGAAA
Organism: Acanthurus reversus; assembly: GCA_029823135.1. Lineage (NCBI taxonomy): Eukaryota > Metazoa > Chordata > Actinopteri > Acanthuriformes > Acanthuridae > Acanthurus > Acanthurus reversus. Next base: position 16,630,229 of record JAPXVT010000016.1, on the reverse strand, counting down.
ATAAAAAGAAAAACAAAATGTCACATAATTTTGTCAGATGGTCTGTGGTAAATCAGATGCCAATGCTTACAATATAGCAAAGA
>JAPXVT010000016.1:16459542-16469744 GCA_029823135.1 Acanthurus reversus | reverse complement strand
ACATTAAGATACTGAAAAGCAGAAATGGCGATAAAACATATTGTAATCACTTTACCTCATAACCTTTTTTGAATTATGTTCATAGGGGACACATCTTGGTAATAAAAAAATAAATAAAACAAATAAATATGGTAATGATAAACTATAAGGCATTCCTGCAGAAATAAAGGATAAATTAAAAAAAATATTGTTTGAGTAAGTCTACTCTGTTCTGTAAAGTCTAACTTGCATTGTAGCATGAACTATTCACTCGCATGTATAATGAGGATTACTTTAGGTTATTCACAACAGACACTTTAATTCAAGGTTATGATGATTATGCGATTAATTAAAATTCACCTTGATTAAATTATTTTGAGTGCTTGTATTGCTATAACAATAATTGTCTCATCCCTAAATAGGTATCATATTTCTGCTAAGCAAGATTATTTTAACTGACTTGCGTTTCACCTTCTGTCTCCCTTTCCTTAAGTTTCTGGTTTGGAAAGTGAGCCCTTTTCTTGTCCTACAGAGAGGAGAAAATCATTAACTCTTGTGATCATAGTTCTGTCTCCATCGAGTCACATCCTCTCAGCTGAATGTCTAACTGACCCCACTGGGAAATCATTTACTCTCTGCTCGCTGTGCCAGCCGTCCCATGAGACGTCATTTTATCTACCTGCCTCCGATTCTCAGTCAGTCTTCCTCTCTAACTGCTCACTCTGCAGACATTCTCTTGTCCTCTCCAGCAGAAAATATCACTCTGTCTCTCTGACTATCAGTCCCAGGAGGTGTGTCATCAGCACTCGTCTGAGGAGGATTTCACAGGACCCTGCTCCCATGCTCAGTGTTTATTTGACTTCCATAAATCACAGGCCCTCCTTGTTCTTGCGACTATCCCGCTCCTCGACCTCAGTCTATCTTTCACTCTTTTCTGCGTGTGATCTTCCCACTCTCTTGTTTGCCGCATGTTTGACTGTCCTTCCCAGGAGGATTCCTGCATGCCGTTTATTTGACTTAATTACTATGCCGGCTTTGGTGGAAAGAGAGCGGATGAGTGACACTTCACTTAACGACCAGCCTCCCTTCCTTCTGTATCGTCTACTGTTTGTCTGCCAGCTTTTTCCTTCATTAAATGCGAATCTCCTCCCCTCCACCGACGCCCCCGCCATGCCTCCACCCGCCACCCCCACAATGTGGGTGTTAGCTGAGAATCGTCCCCTGACAGGCATCAACCGTCAAACACCTGTGGGCCTGAGACACAGGCGAGCAGTGACACACAATACACTCCATGATCACTCACACAGTTGCAGCTCGCGATCACACGTCATTACAGAAACACTGATTCAACATCACAATAAAAGAAATGGATTTGTGAGCCGACGCACACAACCAGGTGTCTAATTATATGAGCGCCTGACACATTCCAGCCTCGCTGAAACACACACAAACTCAAACACAGAGACACCACTTACAGGCTGAGGGAAGGAAATCACAACAGAGGGTGTTGAGTCCTCACACCAAGACGTGGCAAGAACATTTACACACATGCATGCACATAAACAATGAGGCTCTGATGTACTGTTAGCACAAAAAGATTGCACAGCCGCAAAATACAAAGTGCATCTATCATGACGGGCTACTCTTCCCCAGCAGACTTCGATACACATCCATCACTCGCACAGTCAGTCAGTGCAGCCTTTGATGCTTGATGACATATCTCTTGTCTGGTATTGTTGTCAGCAACATGTTCGCTTGTCAGTCTGAACAGTGGAGAGGATCACAAAGGGGGACAGGAGGGAACTATATTCACATTCTTTAAACAGATGGCTTTGTAAAGGAGGGATGACATTTTTCCCATCATGCCTCGAGGCTTCGTTGCGTGTGAACTGACATGATGGAGCCCATGGGGGTGCATGACTTGTAGCAGGTAAGTTCAACCGTGATTCTTTCCAGATTTATCGTCCTCACGTGGTAAATACATGTCATCACCTTTTAAAATCTGCAAAGGACACCAAACCCACGCACGGTGCCAGCAGGACACACTGAGGAAGCCTTGGAAAAAACTGAAGTCACATGCCTGCATGCTTCAGATTTAGAACAGAGACAATTGCCGTACACACTTGGAAGCTGACAGGGTGATAAAGTAAAATATACTATACCAAAATTGCAAGTTGAACTTTATCGTGGGAATAAAGCATGTCATATAGCAGGCCTCTAAACATAAGTTATACCAAACATCTTGACTAAAGATAGAAAATGAATTAGGGTGACAAACATCACATTCGCAGCCTCCAAGACTGAAATTTTCTCTTAACATAGATCAAAATCATCTGAGGAGTCGAGGCTTTTGGGTGACAGTCAAACACGATCGACCACATGCTTATGTTTGCTGCTGCAAAACAACAGCAAATCAGCCTGTTCATAAATTTTCAGAGGGCGCATTTTTATGAGAGAAAACAGACTAAAATAAAGGATCGGGAGACCACACTCCCAGCCATATACTTTCGGTCAACAATAGTCTTCCTCACTGACATTAAAAGGCAAAAAAACCATACCAAAATATGCCAAAAATGTTGCCAGTTATTTCTAGCTGAGATGAAAACTCTGCTATTACAAAGAGCCTGATTTAGTGTAGGGTGTGAGAGAGGAGACGAGACAGAGAGCGAGAGATCGAGAGGGAGGAGGACGAGGAGGAGGAGGAGGGAGGAGGGGAGGAAGAGCCGGCGCTCCGCAGTCTCCCCTCAAAATAACACAGAAGGAGAGAGAATAACATGTTTGCTGTTATACGTCAAAAACTTACACGTGCACGACATAAAAAGACTCACGAAACTCCCTCTCAGTCTCCACCAATGCATTCTGCTGCAAATGCATTATTTAGCGCGCACACACACACACACATTTAACCAACATGCATGTATAGTTTTCCATTTAAACAAAAACTCTGCAACTGTTGGATCCATTTAGGAGAGAGTAATGAGAAGTCAGGAAACCTGCGTGGCCCCCTTAAAGAAAGGCTCTGTGTCATAACTGAAGCAGTTTTTGGGACAGAAGCCATCAAAACAGAGGCTCTACTGCCTGTTCAGAGCACTTAACAGAGCTGTACAGTACTAGCAGAAGGGGACAGCACAAGGGGAAAATTGGTACAGGGGCCAATATATACATTTAACTCCAAGCAGGAGCCCTTCCTCAGCATATGGAACCAATCTGACTATTTGTAAGAAGAATAGTTAAATTTGAGAGACAGGGCCAGAGCGAGCGAGAGGGAAGGGACTGAGTTAATGTGAGAGAGGAACACAGGAGGTTTAAGCAGAGAGTTAGATGCTGTGTACTGACCAAGAGGGAGAAAGAGTGAATGAGAGGAGACACAGAGGCAAAAATAGATTCACAGAAATAGAAGAGGAGAAAAAAAAAGAGATACTCAACATAAGAAAGAATGGATGAAAAGAAGAAGCATGAAAGAGCACCCGCAGGGCAAGAAAAATAGACCAGACAAGATAGTCTACGTTAAAAGCACCGGCAACACAACCGCCACAATCGCACATATCCTGGAGTGAGGGGAGGATGAAGAATGGGCTTACCCTTGTATGACAGCTTTAGCCTGGGTACGTTGTGCTTGGGCTCAACACCTCTTCCCGGCTGCACCGCCCCGCACAGCAGCACTACAATCCCAAACAGGTAATCCATGGTGCTGGAGTGCTGCTGGCTGGCCTCCAGACCAGGGGGCACTCACGACCCCGACCAGTACCCAGAGATGAGTGTCTCCTGCTGGGGTACACCGAGCCTGGAGGGTCCCTCAAGTGGAGGTTCCAGGGGAGAGAGGGGGCAGAAAAATCCTGGTTGTGCTCCCCTGCTCAGAGCAGACTGTGGGGGGACTTCTGTAGTGTGAGGAGGGTGGTGGGGGTGCTGCTCAGCTCACATGGCTCCCCTTGTGGAGGTCCAGGCTTTATAGTCCCTTGGCTTATCTGTTCTCCCCCAGGTGAAGGCTCAGCAAGGCTTCAGCTTGATGTGAATGAGATGAAAGGTAGAGCCTGTGTGAAGGAAAATCAGATCAGTTGTCCACAATAGTGAGGCTATCCTTTTTCTAGATTTGTTTTTCTTTCTTTAGCTCTTTCTGTCTTCTGGCTTCTTCTCTTTGAGCAGACACTCACAGCAACCCTCTAATCCTTGTGTGCGGCTCCACCAGACTGCGAGGGAGAGAGAGGGAGAGAAAGAGAGCTACACCGTCCACGGGAAGAGAGGGGAGGGGAGGGAGAGCAGCTGAGAGCGAGAGAGGAGTGCTGGTGAGAGAGAGAGAGAGAGAGAGAGAGAGGTGGGGGGGCGGGATGACTCGAGCGGCGATGAAACCATTATAGTAGATAGGAAGTGGAGGGGATGGTGAGGTTTTTATAGTGTTGTCTCTGCCTCTCTTATTTCCTTTTTTCTTGGTCATCAATTTCCTTGCATCATTTCCTTTATTTTAATATTTCCTGTACAGAATCTCCTGCTTTAAACAGCCTCAAACGCAGCGTTCACTGGGTTTAAAGCTTGATTTGAAGGTTTTGTCTTAAGTTCCTACAGTAAACTTTGTCACTGGACTGACAGATTTCAATAAATTCAGTTTAATAAGGCAAAGATTAAACCTCACAGGGTCTTTGGAACCTGTGTTGGTGTTTTAGAGTGAGCACCTGTAAAATATTACAGATGTACAATCACTCCAGTTTGTCTTCAGGTTTATGCCCGAGCTAAAATCCAAAGAGTTACCGTGTTAATAATTGGCTCAGTTATTTCAGGAAACCAAACGTCCCCAACCTTTTTGCTGCGCACTGACGTAAAGTCCCTGGAGTTACAGGAAAGGTTTTTTTCTGATTTACATTGTTCAGTGATAAAACAGTTTTGAGGGTTGAAAGTGCAATTGAGACCTTGGAAAGAATAATTGACAAATAAATCTCCCCATAAAGTCCCTTTAGTAGCATTTCTGGAGCTTGCAACCCAATTACAGCAGAGTTTGCCCAGTTGTCGGTACATCTGTAGATATTAATCTTTTTCGAGCACTTTAAGGACTTTTCGCTCATGTCAACTTAAATGTTGAGACCGATTTGCACAAGAAAAAGCATTTTTTGGAAAGCATAAGAGATTTTATACATAAGGGAAGTGGTTTTTACATTGTTTCTTCAGGTTTGGACAGTAGGAATGTATTTGTTGCAGTTTTTTCACCATCTGACAGTCACTCATGTGTTACAGCTGTTTCAGCACGAGGGGACATGATAAAGTTTCTGGAAATACACAAAAGACTCACTGCTTTCACAAATAAAAGTTGGATCAGAACAGGAGAGAAAGGCTATTTTTTATTTTTGTATTTTAAATGCACTGTGGATTATATTCATTACTGTTTTAAGATCTTTGGGTTGAAACTTGAGATCGAAGTGGGTTTGAAAGTTTTTAAGATGCACACAGGACAACGTGGATGGAAAAAAAACAGCTGAGTTCCTGGGAAAAAGTTGAAAGAAATAAATCAGGTCAAGGAAACACGGAACAATAGTGTCTAATTTCTTTAACAGTCATATCATGTACACTCTAAGCTCCGCCTTTGGAACGAATTATAAAGAAGATTACTTAAAAAGGACTCTTTTGAAAATAGCTCCCATATTAATTTCCCACATTTGTTTGCTTTTGAGAACATATATTTCAGAGAGTTATGAGGAATACTGTACATAAATTGCACGTCACATTTTTCCCACAGAGCGAGAACAGCCCTTTGAGTCCGCTTTTGACTTGTCCAGATGAAACCGGGGGAACACATGCTGGTAGTTAACCTGTATAGTCTGAGACGGATCCTGTGTCTGTTTAAGTCATTCACATCGGCTGAGCAGGTCAACAACACCCCCCCTCCCTTCCCTCCTCCTCCTCCTCCTCCTCTCCCTCTCAACCCCCCGCCAGCCCCCTGCAGGTGTTTGTGTGTGAGTGGGCACCTCCTGCTTCCTCTCACAGGGTGACAAAGCCTCGGTAAGGTGATAAAAGCTTTGATAAACACGAGTGCTGATGTGTCAACTCACACACCTCAAGACCCTAAAAGAAAACAAGCAGAGAATTGAGTGCATGCTTGTGATATGAGGGTACCCTCATATGTCAGCGCTCCCACCGGGAAACTATTGTCGCTGTTTTGCAAAAAATATCTGATCTGGCATTCTGTGTGTGCTTGTGTGCCGTAAAAAACTGTAAAAAATAAGTAGTTTCGGACAGAGTTGTTGTCTCTAAACCATTTTTTTCAAAGTACATAAAAGTGAGCTTAACAAGGCATGTGTGGCATCTCTCTCCTTGAAGAAACACTCCTGAACCGCTGGATCTGATTTTTGTAGTTTTGGGAATCATTCCTACTGCTACAAAAAACCATGTGAGCTACCTGCTGAGATCTGGAAACAGAGCATCATCGCTGAAAGGTCACACAAGGTAAGAAGACATGTTCAGCCAAAGTTGTCTGGAAAACAAAAGTAGACATTATTACCTAGTATCTATCACTATTATCCAAACTTACCATTATCAGTATCCATCACAGTTTATAAACTGACTTCTCTGTTTGAACTTTGACCTTCCATATCACCTCCTTCACGGTGGGTGTCCAGTTTTTAAGAAATGTGCTGATATTTCAGGGCCTTTTCTTTTAGGATTACCCAGTACTTTAAGCAGGCCGGTACCTCGGGGGGCGACATTGACGGTACACACAAGTCACAGTATGACATCATCCTCCTTTCCCATCTTTAATTTTGCTCCCAAGTTCAGGTGAGAAAAATATTTATGAAGCATCCGTAGCTCATAGCTTGAATGATCTGCACTGGGTGTTTTACTTTGAAAACTGACCAGATGAGCTGCTGTGTCTGTGACTTCCTGTGTGCAGCTTAACTTAGCTAGCCTCTCCCACGCTTGTTGCAGCTTAAATGGTGGATTAATTGTTTTGAGTGTCATACAACCTCCATAAAATGACTCATTTAAAATCACTCATTCATTCTGGCAGAGGTGGAACATCACATTAAAGCTAACTCATGAGTCACAATAATGTTGGATAAACAGGGAAAAGCAAAGGAATAAAAACAGGCGTAAACGCATCAAAGAGAATGCAAATGATGATGACTCAGCTCTCCGAAAATCGAATTCTACTGAGGCAGAAAACGCAGGTGGGGAACAGCAAGCTAACGTCAGCGTCTCTGCTAGCAGTGAAGAGCCTGTTGATATAGCAATGGCTGTTGCTACCGATACTCCAGCCAACTGCAACAGTCACATGGGAACAGGTGAATAAGGGGAGCACCGCAGCTTTTTTTTTTTTTTTTGTCACTTAAAGCACTGGCTTTACCTCCAGATGAAGAGGGAGAGGGTTATAACCTGGTTAAACAGGTGACGTGTTTACAACCCACCTGATCGTCTAACTGTGTGTATTTTTTGCCTTCTTGGCTGTTCAAGCAATGTTTCGATGTTTCCTGATCTGAACGATTGACTTTGAGAGCACAGTGTTGTCATAACCAATACAGACTTTGGCTAAATCTACAAAAAAAAAAAGAAAAGAAAAAAAAAGACCCAAATTGTAATAAAAACTCTCCATTGAGCCACTCCTCTATGATGGTGATTGGACTGGTTAGCAGATTTAAAAATGTCTCCACAGATTGTCTTAAAGTTGAGGAAAAATGATCAAAATCAATACAGCAGAACCAGGAACATTGTTGTTATCCTTCCGTGCTTTCTTTCAAAAAGCTAGTGCATACGTTACCAACAATGCAACAGTCCAACAGATCAGGTTGGAGATTTGGGTGAGTTATGCAAATAAAATGCTGCCAGAAAACTTTTTTTTTTCTTTTTATCATTTTTAAACTTGTTGTCTTTTGTCCAAACTAACACTGACTCATGTGACATCACTGGAGGCAGTCTTTTAAAATCATATTTCATGCAGCTCTCTCTGGAGCTTCAAAGGGTTTTATTTAACCTTGTTTCCCAAGAGCTTTAAACAAACTGATGTGTGAAATCAGCAGTTGCACCTCTTTCTCCTTCCATCTGTCTTAGTTGGTCTGAATGAATCTTAATGTGTGCCTGCACGTCTTTCATTGTGCATTCACTTCCACCACCGTGGCGTCCACGTCCTCGTATCTCATCACCCTTTTAGTCTTAACAGCCTTTTTAGCTGTTTACCCACAACAAAACGATGTGCGGACAGACACATGAACATACTCTCTTCTCACCCTCAGCCTCTCTCCATCGACCTCCGCCTCTCCCCTCTGCCCCCATCAGCCACCTCCCTCCCATTTATCTGCATTAGCCAAACTAATGGCGGCTTGGCTACCTGCATCGATCTGCACAGGCAGAGTGAGATGTGCTGGAACATGCCTTTATGGGTTGCCCTTTAGGGAGTGCAGCAACAGTCCGACCTATCCTCGCCGATCTATTTGCGACACCCCCTCGGCACCACAGCAGCCGGAGCGGCCCTGAGTAATGACGACTTAATAAATGGTGACACGCCGTTGGCGGTGGAATGAGATGCCCATTGACAAGGAGCTTCCAGAGGCTTTCAGCGCCTGCTGGTAAAAATAGAAGAGGACACGAGACACCCTGCTTATGAGGACACAGCGGTTAGGGGAGAGGCGTCAAACAGGTTTGTGTGTGTGGCCGGTGTCAAAGTGCTGTTACTGATATGATGGTGTGTCTTCATCCGGTGGTATGAGGAGTGCTGTTAATGTCCTGTGCATGCGTGTGTGTGCGTTAGAGAAAAACGATTATGGTAACATGACGCTAAATGTCTGTTTTACAGAGAACATCGGAAACGTCCCACCCTGAACCTCGCGCACACTGCCCTTTGACCTTCCCTCCTCTTTAGCGCACGCCTTGCACCACCCTGCTCATATCCAACTGACCCTGATGTTCCTGAAGCCGTTGCCACTGCCGGTGCAGAGAGACTAATCACCGTTTCGATAAATGATATGTGAAGTTCAAGGTACGAACAGCCTTCACTTCCCTTCTGCCACAGGAGTCCCGCTCACTTCCTGCTCCCAAACACCACCTCCTACTCTGTGTCACTTGAGGTCACACAGCAAACTCCTTACTCAGCAAATGATAAGTCCAGGAAATGTGGATGCGGAAAAGCTGGGAGACTGTCAGGAAAGATGGGTGGAGGGACAGAGGAACAGGAGCGAGCAGTGGCTTTTATCACAGAGCAGCATTTTAATCTGTGTGGAAGTAAACGGCTAACCAGAACCCTACAACTGCTTAACTAGCAGGCTAAGATCAAGACCAGAGAGAGTGTGTTTTTGTGAGTGTATGCACATGTGGCACATGTGGGTGTATTCATGATCATATGACACCATAAAAGATGACAAGTGAGGAAAGTGAAACTGTAAAACATCAGCACATGGCTGAGTTATACTGCAGGAGGGAGGGAGAGAGGAGACGCACATGTTAAGGAGATAACTGTGCAACTCTGGACTCTTTCATCAAACACATTTCGCAATAAAAAAGAAGATTCACTGACATATCACCAGTTGTGTTGGCGGTATGTCCCAATTAAATATTTACCTGACCTGTAGGCGTGACAATGGAACAAAAAAAGGAAAAAAAAAAACCCATCTGCGCAGGCAATCATGATTGTAACTCTGTAAAGCTGTCTGTGAGAGCTATATAATGAGCCATATATCACAGTATATGAAGCCTGGAAGTCTCTGCTAGTATGTGAAAGTGTCAACCCAGGGTTTCTACTGTTTCCAAAATACAGACAAAGAGATAATTTTAACAGAAAAGACATCTGGAGCGTGACATAAGGAAGGGCCGGCTGTTACGTGATTATAGATTTTATTATGGGCGAAATCTTTACTATCACAAAAGTATAAAATCATCCCTCCGTTTCATCATCTGTCCAGTCAAGAGCTGACACCTGTTTCTGCTCTTGCGTGCTCTTTTTGCCTGACTCTTGCTCTTCAAACAAAGTGGCGCTTGCATTAAAAATCCACTCTAGAGCTCATTAACAATTCGTTCTCCACAGCAGAAGAGTCTCTCAGCCTCGGCAGAGGGAAATGGGAGGTTTCCTTCCATTTCATCGCTTCTCAAAAGGTCAGAGGTCGGTCTCCAGGTTTACAATGGGGTCACGCAACCCCATCGTGTGCATGACGGAGCTTGGGTAATCTCTTTTAGCAAGGTCTCCCACCTACGCATACATACACGCAGCTCCATGCGTGCACGTCCAGTTTCCGCATCCACTCAAGACAAGTACA
>JAPXVT010000016.1:16347044-16360259 GCA_029823135.1 Acanthurus reversus | reverse complement strand
TGTGTGTGTGTGTGTGTGTGTGTGTGTGTGTGTGAGAGAGAGAGAGAGAGAGAGAGAGAGAGAGAGAGAGAGAGAGTTCATAGGGTTGAAAGCTTTTGATCTAATTGACATGGCATGAGTTAACTCTCTCTGCTTTAGAAGAGATCAGCTTCAAAGTGGGTCATTTTCTTTTGCGTGGGTCAGTTTAACATGCAGGCATGCATTTAGAGAAGCACAAACGTATAATATCAGCTGCTCAGTATTTGATTCACTTTACTTTAGTTTGCAGAAATTATACATAAATTATAGGAGACATCGCTTCAAAGCATGTAAGTGTGATTGTTAAGACAGAAGCTTAGTCTTGAACTTAATGAAACATTGCTTCTTGTTAGGCTACAATCGCTGTGTGTGTGTGTTTGTGTGCATTTGTGTTTCTGGAAGGTGTGTTCTTAGTTTGAATACAGAATGGTTATAGACCAATAATTCTTTACAAAATGAAACAAACAGTGTTGGAAAACAAACAACAAAAGTTCTGTTCTCCCTGAATCTGTGGTTGATGGACTTCTTGGCCCATTTAAATCAGCTAAATACATGCCTCTGCATTTCTGCCTCATCAGCATTTGCAGCATCAAACATGATGCAGATAATTAATCTCTAAAAGCACAATTTGTGTGCTGTGAATAATTGAAGCTGAATGTAATTTACTGAAAGCCTGTGCCTGCACAATGGCCTCCGCATCCTAAAACAACTCACCTGCAGCTTTGGCTTTTTAAGACTCGTCATGTGTTCAGTTTAATGACTCTGTAAGCTGCTGGAATAATTCCGTTTTTTACATGCAGTCAAAACAAGTAAAATGAAAGTACAACTATTAAATGTTTTGTCTACCAGATGAGCTATTTTTCTAGCACCAATCATTCGGGTTTTCACTCACAGTCAGCAATATTAAGGCAATATATTATTAGCTGAGACTAAAAATAAAATAAAAAGGTGTTCCATATAACTCCCATTATTTAGAAATAACAGGCGTTCATGGACCAAACAGATCTAGGATCTGTTTTAGAGGAACTGTCCACTGGGGAGTTTCTGGAGAACTAAACACCTTTAAGAGCTTTTTTTCTGTTGGCATTCACGCAGCCAATAGGAAGCGCCCATGTAAGCTACACAAATGGGCCGGCAGTTGGTAAACTAACATAAATTCTGTGTGACTTACAACAACAACAACAGATGAAAGCTAACGTTACTGCATCACTGTTTCACGCTTCTGTCTAGTATAATGATGATGTTAATGTATCATGAATCTTGTGTTGAACATCATTAAATCTCAGAGGATACGGCGACAGCATGTCGACGATCTCGTCACGAACTCTGGTCCTGCTTGTGTCGTCTTGTTAATATAGCTGTCAGGTTTTTAAAAACGGCTCCAGAGTTTGATCAGTCATTGTACACTTGCGTCACTATAGTTCCTCATGTGCTGTGAAAGTAGCTGCACTGGAGTTGGAGCCAAAAATGTTCCTCATAATGTCGTTCTAAGATCTGTAAGAGTTCATGTTTCCTGCGGTGCGGATGCAATAAAACAGGAGGCTGTTACAACTATGAAAAGGTTCCTGCCGTCTGAAAATGTGTCATAAAAACATTTTTGGGCAAATCATCATTTTAATATGATAATATCTGGTTGTTGTGTGTCCAGCTTGTTGTGCACTTCCTATATGGTCAAAATATAAACAAGTTAAAACTGGCTGTTATCTGTAAAACCTTTTGATTATGCTGCATTGAAACTGTGATGATTGTTTAGAAGACGTGTAAAGCGTCCATGTTTAAGAATTTGCATCCATGTTTGAAGCATTGCAGTCCGACAAGTTTTTGGTTTCTGAGATTTGAAACTTGTTTGATATGTTTTTGCATCATGTGATGAAGCTCTCTGTCAGTTCTCTGTAAAAATAATCTAAGTGAAGATGGCACAATTCTCGCTGGAGTCAAGTCATATGATATGTGGTATGAGTTTGGTACGACGGTGTCTATAAATGGATGTGTGGGTAATGAATATAAACTGAGTATCTGACCTCGTCCGATACTCTTCATCCTGTTCAGCGTTCACCAGCAGAGGGGAGACGGAGAGGAGAGTCGTTCTACTCAGCATTTACTGCAGATCAGGATTTATTAGTGCTGCCAGAAGCTGGGCACCAGGATTCCTGCTTGGATCGATGGAGAGACCTTTGAATGTCGTGTAGCGCTCAATTCAAAGTGCCGGATATCTCTCAGCTTCCCTGAGTATGACTTGCACTGCACACAGTGAGCGGCCAGCTGGTGGTTCAGACAAGATGCTCTGTGATTCCTCTGGTTGCATCACACCATGTGTAGTGGATCCCTGTGCCGTGTGAAGGAGGAGACCACGTTCCCTGGGATGATCTCAGACATTTTATTGTTACAGGTGGAGAATGGCCACTGAAAGTCTGAAGAGACAAACATGGACAGGGTTTCTGCAGTGTGCAGTAATGCTCCCAGCGCCTCTGTAACATCAGCTGTGAGGCCAAAACGCGCTCCGCACTAGCTAACGACATGAATGCTCCATGAGGAATACACGGCAGCCCTGCTTCTTCAGCTTCGACAACTTTCTCTTCTCACTTACAGGATTTAGTGAAGTAAACCTGTGACAGCACTCACCACTAATTATCTTCTGTTTATGGAAGAGTAGGTAACCTTACATTCAATCATGTCAGCTCTCATAGTTGTTATTTTATGAACATGACAACACATTATTATAAACCTCAGAACATTTAAAAAACATATAGTGGAAATAGTGTTATTTCTTCAAAATAAAAGTCTCAGCAACATCTCCATGCCATTTTACCTATGAATACAATACCATGTTCATCATATAGCACAACAACACACACTTATTACACATGAAGGATGTAGTGTTGTGGATCAACGAGCAGGACTGACTTCCTGAGGTTCAGAGGATTCTTGCATCTGTTGAAGGAAAATGATCAGATCAGGATTGTTTGTCCTCTCAGAACTTTTACAACATCATAAGCTTTATTGTTGTTGTGACAATAAGTTTCATTCATATTAGCCATCCTGTTCAGAATAGACAGCCCCACTGGAGTGTTGAGCACTGACTGACAGTAAAGCAACTTCTTCAACCAGGAGATGTTCTCAGCTGGGATTACGTTGGCCACAACGTTTCTGTGACCCTGCCTGCCGCCCACAGCCAGAGGCCGGAATCCTATTCTAACAAAAGACTGGTCTGTGGACGTGACAGATGGAGGAGAATTTGGTTCTAGTGCTCATATTTTCAAAAATGCTGTGAACTTGAACTGTTTTTGCTGAGGCAATTAGTTTCTCTCTAACGTTGGCCCACTTAGAATGGAAACCAGGATGCAGAAAGCGTTAAAACTACAGTAACCACAATCATACCCGTCGCAACCTTTGGGCTGTGGTGCGACATAACTATGAAAGCACATTGAGACTGTTTGTACACCATTTATACACTGAAAAACAATCGTTTACTACTTTCATTGTTGTTCTGCGTAAGTTGACAACGTGACTCTGGCTCAGTGTTTCAAAGCCATGTACTGACATCCAGGCTGCTGCTATCCAATTAAAATGTCATATTCTCACTGTTGTCATGTTGAAGTGGCTGCATCAGGAGAGAGGAAATTCCCTGACACACAGTCAAGTCCTCTTCATTCCTCACTGACAGTAGAACCTTTTGGTTCTGTGTAGACTCGACTGCTTTGTCAGTGCAGCGGCTCGCTCTGTACCCACACACATCTTCAGTAATGATCTCCTAGTCTCTTACATAAGTCCCTGGAAATGGTGAGTCCAGGCACGGTGTGCCACAAAGCTGATCAATGCTCAGCAGGATCTGTTTACTGGCCTATCATACCCTACACCTCCCCTCACATGGCTTTAGCTCCTGATCCTGTTAACTTCTGAAGGGAGACGTCCTTCACTGCCTCACCAGCTCTCCTCTTTACCTTTGTCCCACATGCTGAGACACAACGCTGTACATGAGAGGGTCAAAAACCTTGTAACAAGAAAATATGTTTGTAATAACTCCTGTATTTATACATATGCTCTTCTGAACATCTGGTCTGGACTATGTGTTGGTATTTACATGCTAGAGTTACAGGAAGTCATTGTGAGCAGAGTTAGCACTCCTCAGCAGTTCCCCCGAGGAGTGCTAACTCTTACAGTGCTCACTGTGAGACTGAATCATGTTTATTCTCAGTAATGTCAATAAAGTTTTTATTGCTGTCATGATATGAAACTTTCCCCACACGTATCATTGCCTAAAGAAGTCTCAATATTGATATGATTGTGATATCTATTGAAAAAAATGCTAGCAGTAAAATTAACTTTAACTTTTTGTGTTAAAGCTGGTGTAGGCAGTTTATCTTTGGGTGTTATCACACTAACATCCCATAGTAACCTTTCAGCATTTTGTAATTCAGGTGGTCTGAAAGAACCCTCTCCTCAGCTCTGGATTCAGACCTTGACGGGACTTTCGGCCAATCACGGGTCATTTCAGAGAGTATGTGCTCCTATTGGCTGGTCTGCACTGTGCTTCTTAGTGACAGGTGATGCTTCTACAAGCTGATTGGCCGTTGAATCAAGTGACGTGTCTTGCTTTCCAAAACTGGCCTCTGGTGGTAACAATGCCTGCAGGCAACACCGTCTTTTTTTTTTTTTGATGGTGGAGGTCCACAGGATCTGTGGTTTTGATGCTTCCCATTCACTGTCTATGTAGAACGCCGTGCAGCGCATTCTGGTAGCACCACAGCGTTTCGGGAGACAAGGCATCACTTGGCTTCTCCACACTTGCGTAAAATAAAGGAAAATGCAAATCAGGTGTGACCAGTGCGACTCGCCGGGTTTGCAAACTTCTGTCCAACCTTTTACACTAGCCAACGTCGATCTACAATAAAGTCAGATTCAGCAACTGCGTGGCCTTTTTCTTGCCTTAAATGTTTTCGGAAACACATTCAGTGAACTGTTTTCAAGATATCACAGAAAGTTGTCAAGCAAGTCACCGTGTTGTTCCGTTTCGAACTCATTGAGCAAGTGTCCAATCAAGTGTGTCAGCAAGTGTTTGCACGGTTGATGTTGGTTGAATCAAATATCGTCCACCATCTAGTGGCACGCCCATCAAGCATCCGACACTGGAAAGCAGTGCCTTCCCTCAAGTAAAAGAATGCCCCTGTGGATCTCCACCATAAGAAGCGCAGTGTAGAGCAGCCGACAGGAACACACACTCTCTGAAATGACCCGTGATTGGCCGAAAAGTGTCCATCATGGTCTTTATGTTTTAAAGTCTTAACACAGAGTCATGGAGAGGTGCAGATGTCTAGTGTTCTTTCAAACCACCTGAATTACAAAATGCTTAAAGGTTATCATGGGGTTTTTTTGCAATGACATTAAAGATGAAACTGCCTACCCCAGCTTTAATATCAGCACATGTTGGAGAACATATGTATTTGCTGATACCTGAGCCAATACAGGTTGATAATATCTGCAAACTGATTGTTCGGTCAGGCAATAGAGATTTTCAAGACCACATCAGAAAAATTCTCAGGTAAGTAAGAAAGTAAAGTTTAAAGTTATGCAAAAATGCCATTCAGTAAACGAGTCTGCCGTCTGAAAGAAAGCACGTGCATCGCAGTGTGATGTCTGTGCTCATTTAGTCTCAATTCTTTACTGAATGTTGAGCAGTTTCAACGTCCAAACATCTGCCTCCTGCCTTTCAACCAATTTGCCATCTGTCTTCATTGCCTCGATCTTACCTCTCAAGGCCATTCGCTGAAACGGCACAGCGCCTCATTGTTTAATTGTTTACCTCATAAAGGGCACTCAAGAGCCTGTTTACTGATTGCAAATTATCTTACTCTCCATGTCTCTCTCCCAGCTCACGCCACTCTCACGGCCGAGTCAAGGTCGCTCCCATGCTCTCCTCCGTGCCATCAATCTCTGAGGGTGAGGCAAAACTTCCTCTCACGCTATTTTCTTCCTGTGCACCCTCCTTTTTTCTGTATGATAAATACACTTTCCTTCCAAATATCATATCCGCCTCTTCCTCTTCTATTCATCGAGCAGCATAAACAAACACAGGTTGACAGACTAATTTGTTTTTATACAAAAGTCGCATCCTTTCCAGCTCACAGCTCTGAGTTTAAAGCTGCCATGTCATGGTTTTCATTAAGCGCATGTGTGCATCAATCCAACATATTGTATAGAACACAAAAACAGCAAACACATACAGTATGCACTATGCATGCACACAAAGTAGGCCTACTTTTCTGCAAGCAGGTTGTTGCAGTTTACTGAGCATTTCCTTTTGTAAGGGGATGTTTTTATTCACAAAAACAACAAAACAAAGTATGGAGTTCTTCTTTGTGCACGCTAACCAACCAACAAAACAATTCATAAGGTTTAGAAAAAGACTTTAGTCAGCTTGTAAAAGTTTACAGACTCCAACCGTCACTTTAAATGGAAACATCACTCGGCCTGTACGCATTACAGCCTGACGACACCATCAGTGAACGCTGGAGAAGCTACGTTAGAGTCCAGCGCTCCTGACAGACTCCAAGCATGAAACTTCATAGCCCTGTTGGCTCACTGTACCACATATAAGCAACACCACATCCATCACTTACATGAGCACTTTTTTTTTTTTTTAACTGGATGGACACTTTTCTTTTTCTCTATGGGAAACAAGCACAGCCGTAATGTAAGCAAATTCGATCGCATACCACAAATCACAATCTATCCAGAGCAAAGAATGGCTGTTACACAAACACACTGATACACAAACCTAGATTATGTAAGCATGCTAATTTAACTGTCACGATTTATCACAGCGGTCGATGCCGCTCAAGCACACAATCCATTATCACTCTTGGCTTTATGTTTCCTGGGAAGTATCAGTCAGAGAGCGCAGACAGCGGACATCAATCTCACATTTCATTTCTATACAAATTCCTGCTTTATCACTGGTACACCAGGACCCATCATGGTACCTGTGCTGGAAGTGCAAAACGTAATGCAGTTGTGTAACCTTGAGAGCACTCGCCATCTGTTTGGTATCAATCAACGCCCTCATCATAGTCCCGCTCATCATCATTATCAAACAGCAGGCTTTGGAAACACTTTCTGAAGTTTGTTTCCATCTAAACTCATTCTCCCATGGATTAGGAGCTGCCCACGCACACAGCGAAGCATACACACGCATACCTCCAGAACCACAGCTTTCTCAACTGTGGGGGAACTGGGAAGCAAGTGAGAAACATTTAGGCGTCTGCTCTGGTGACATGTTGTAGTTGTGTTTAAACACTGCAACATCATTTATGGGATTCACTCTCTTTCTCATACCATGTTTAACGTCTTCGTTTAGTCTGCTAGCATGCTAACATTTGCTAATTAGCACTTAACAACACACAGCTGAGGCTGACAGGACTGTCACTAGTTTTGCGGTTTTGTTGCACTGATTAAGATCTTAGAATGAAGATGGTGTCGAATGTTAAAGGAAATCTAAAGTCGTGAGGCTCCATCCAGTTTCATGGCACTCAATCCAAGAGATTGCCAAGAGATTTATTTGAATCTGAATCAAAGCTTTCAACAGACTAAACAACTGTCAGACTGATGTTGCCGACCCTTGATTGATATGGCAGGCGTTGCAAAAAGAAAAAGCAAACAAATTGTAAAACCTAAAGCAGAAATGTCTCCTTTCCACAGACTGCATGGACACAGAAGTGTGACAACACCCAGAAGTTTCAAGGGGGACGGCGGGCCATGAAGTGGGTTATGTTAGGGCTCATCTTTGCAACTTAATTGAACTATTCACGCTTTCAAAGCCAGTCATTCAGATTATTACAACTACTAACTCTCTGTAACTCTCTGGCATCAATAAAACTTACTCCGCCTCCAGCTCATCCAAAACTCGACCACAGTACTCCGATCCAGGCCTCCCGTCACTGGTTATCTGCTGCTTTAAGGAATGGATTTTAAGATTTTATTGACAACATAAAAAGTCCTAAAAGGCCTTGCTCCAAGGACCCAACTTTTAAAGCCGTGTGTACCTTGTCATTCCCTGAGATCCTCTAAATCAGTTCAAAAAGCCAACAGAGTCTTTGCTGTAAGGGCTCGTAGACTTCGACCTCCTGCAGGAGCTCAGGGCTGCCACCAGAGTCCCTTTTCAGTCACTTTTGAAAACCTGTTTGTTTAAAATTGTGATTGATTTATTATTGTGTCTTACTTATTTTTCAGTCTGTTATGGTCTTTCACTTGTTTTGTTTGATCTTGTAAAGCACTTTGTAACTATGTTTTTTGAAAGGTGCCATCTAAATAAAGCTTGTTGTTGTTGTTGTTTTGTTTTTATTTTCACGGACTATATGGACATGGAAGTGTCACAACACTCGGAAGTTGTGGGGGGGACGATTTTCCATAAATTGGGTTGTGTTAAGGGTCATTTCTGTAACTTTACTGAACTTAAATAAAATTGTTTGGGCACACAGAGTTTCTAATAGTCGAGCTGAGATGCATTAAGCAATCTGCATTTATCATAATAACTATGATGGCACAGAAGATCTGTCAATCAAGGCAAATACAGCTGAACAAACAGTCTGCTTCAAACATCCATTTCAAGCCTTTTTTGTCTTCTGATCTCTTAAAATGAAGCTCTATTTTTTTTTTAAAAAGAGGCCTTGAATGTAACATTGTACAGCAAACTACAAGCAAACAGCGCAAATGACAAAAAATACAGTTTCTTTTAAGGCAGTATGTGTTTTCCTATTTTTCTAAGCCATTATTCATCTCACATCCCCTCTGATTTATCTTGCCACCTTCTGCATTTTGCCCTGAAGGTTGGGAACACTGTTTTGATGAAGAGTATTTTACTAACTCCCGATGGAATGACACTGTCATAGGAGCTAAATCACATATTACAATGCCAAAATATAACAAACAACATAAGAACACTCTATGAGGTGGATGCATAATGTGAAAATAAACCACATATGGCTAAAAGTAGAGTACTGAATGTCCATGTTGGTACCTGCACTGTAGTTTTCACTCAGTGAGGACAGATATTAGGTTTTGATTTATGTTGGCATGCTGGTCTTCAGGCTCCCAAGCCTTGATGTCCAGCTCTGACGCAACACACGCCATCTCCTTCACTTCGCCTTTGATCCCCGTGGAAATCTGTCAAACACATTTACGGCCACAGCTAATGTGTTGCAGACCACATGCAAACATGTTTGGAGGTGAGAGCAGGACGACTCCGAGTCAGAGTACGAAGGTAAAGTCGATTTTGAAACAAGATCTGACAAAGAGTTGGTTCTGCTTTGCAACAAACCAGACCTGGACTTGAATTAATTTTACATTTTCAGTCGAGGATGAGTCACAACTGGAGCTGCTCTGCTGGAACTATGCGGTGATGTGCACTTAAATACTGGCGACACTGGAGAGGGACCCTGTGTCACAGTGTTTATTTACACTCAACTGTTGTGTAATTTTCCAGGTTTTTTAGCAAATGCACCTGCAGTTTGTGTTCAGATTTGTCTGACAAACGCTAACCATGTCAAAGCATTGGCTGTAATTATTATGGACTTAACTTCAAAGTTGTTTCTCACTAGTGTTACATGCAGGCAGGGCAGGTCTAGTCAACTACATTGGCCAGACAAAGACCCTCAAATGCTGATGCAATCCAAGACAAGACACTTATTGTCTTCCTGATCTTAATGCAGACGTGTAGACGGAGGCGGATTAAGAACCACACAAACACAATGAGACCTTAACCACACTTGTGCACCCTCAGGCTTGTTACATTCAGCACTAAATGTGTTGCAGAGGTTCGTTCCCACACATGTATTACGCTCGAGGCGCTGCACTAGTCGATCATTACAACTGAGTCTCTGAGTATTCCTGCACATATTAAACACAGGTGCACTTACTGAGACAATAGTTTGTTTTTATGCCAAAATCGGTTTTACGAGAGCTCAACAAATGGCTTATAGACACAAAAACCCACAGCGAAAGTGTGTAATAGCAAGCTGACATGCAAAGGGACGCATAAAAGTCAATGCTTTCATTTACAGGGTTGTAACGAATCGTTTTAAGCTTTGAAGTGTCATTCATAACATTGACATTCAAATTCTGTGGGGGCTGGATGGGTGGAGCAGAGGGACAGCTGCTTGTAGCCAGCTGCTGATGATGATTGCACCTGCAGAATAACTGGTCGCAACTGAAGCTTTTGGAGAAATTAATATCTGGAGTCACCCCAGATTCTGATCTGATGTGGAGACTGTGCCCATGGGAGGGGAGCTCTGCGTTTATACTTGAAACATTTTGGGGATGAAACTGGATTTATCTTCAGTTCAACCTGTGCCGGCAGTGAGTGCAGATCTGTACTTTAATTGGGTTGCGTTTGTGAACGGCCACTGAATGATTCTACAGGAAAGAGAGGAGAAAGGAAAAGAATGAAAGGAAATAACTGCATGAGTCTGAGTCTAGTGAGTGCTGAGTGTAGTGAGAGGCTGAAATGAGAAACACACACACTTGGTGCCTGCTGCTGCTCACCAGCTTAAAGCACCATACCAGTCTAGATATGTACATATGATATTGTTTTTAAAAGAGAAGATTTTTTGAGTTGGGTCATAAAAAGTATTGCGATCAAAAATTTCATAAACCTCAATACAAGTGTTCAGTGTAACAAATTGGTTCAGCCCTTTGGTTCAGATTTCAGAGGACTTTCAGTGCACTTTGTTGCTGCTCATTCCCAGAATGCTTTGCACAAGTCAAGAGATAAAAGATATTGCAACATGTGGTTTAGGTAACTTCTTGAGCTGTCCCATTTAAGTTTTGCCCTCACGGCTACAATGTGCTGAGGATGGAGGGTGTAAAGAAATGTGTGTGTGTGTGTGTGTGTGTGTGTGTGTGATGCAAAGAGGCCTCAACACATGGGAGTGCTGAATCTCCAGCTGCTCCTAATTCTCCCTCATGGGTTTCTTCTGGCAAAGGGTGTAAACCGCATGCTAATGTGCACTCTGAGTTGTGTGTGTGTGTGTGTTTCTATCTTGTCATTTTTATACATCATCGCATGAGTGACATCCGCAGGAAATGAGAGCCATCCTCCTGTAGCTGATGAAGACAAAAGGACTGACAGACTCTACAGGCCTGCAGAAGCCAAAAGGCTGGAAAACATCCAAACTCTTTGAAAACTTTGCTCCCTTTTTTCCTAAATGGGTGACAATGATAGATCACTCGGAACGGACACAGTGTCGTGTAAGTTTTCTGGAGCTGTGGGAAAACAACGAAAAAGGAAAGAGTTGTGCTTCAAAGACAAATAGGTCATATGGCAACAATATAGCACAAACTGCAACACACAAGTTATTTGGCAAAGTATTTGATGTATGCAGACTTTGCCTCAATAAGACCCAAAAAAACCACAACAACTGCAGCAGCTCTGCCTCATAAATACATTTGATTTGAACTCAGATCTGATGTGTTTCTGCTGGAGACCCCACACATGACAAGTGTTTTCACAGTGCTCCCTGACTACAGCCCACTCACTCCATTTTAATGTGACAAATCTCACCCCGAGATCTCACTGCAGCTTACATTATCTGACAAAACTTTACAATGCTTCTTGTGCATGGAGTAAATACAGAGAATCACATGCAACTGTGTCTGTAAACAGGCTGAGAAAAGTCTATGAACCGTTTCAAAGCGCAGAGGAGACCTGATGCACGTGTAATCAAAATGTTTATGAAATAATAGACAAGTAAATCATTATTGGCTTGAATCAGGCTACTTAGTTTTTGAACTGCATTGCTGCAGCTTGCGAGAGTAAGGAGCACGATACAGTTTGTTTCACTGGTATCAAAAGACAAGACACATGCAGAGCTTGAGCAGATCAGACATGTCAAAGAAAAACAGATATCCTCGGCTACAAGGAAGTAGCCATTAATTGGATTTCAAGCCTGTTCTGCTGCAAATGAAAAACCTTTGTCTCCCTCTAGTGGTTTACTACTTGAACTCGTCAAAGGTCTGTACAGATTGTTAAACCAACTTGTGACTCAGTCCTTCAATAAATAAAGTGATTAACTCATTGTAATCTGGTTCACTACAGTTGTGTCACACAGCCATCATGTCATCACAGCCTCTTACCAAGAAAAAAAATCTTTCATTACCACAAACCAATTTCTTAAAGCAACAAAATTTAAACATTTATTAACAAGTTTCATATTCATATTCTGAATAGCACAGTCAGTAGTCGAGCACATGCCAGTATTACATCATCATCTTATCAACAACCATCTACACACATCAGCACCCATCATGTGTGAGCCAGAGGTCTTGTTGCAAAGGAATTTAAGTAAAAAATGTTGTACAGATATTTCACTTTTCAATCTTTTTTTTAATCTAGCATTTTACTAAGTAATCCTTAACAAGTAAGCCAAGATTTATTACCTCTACAGAGTTTCATATGTAATACGGGAAAAAGAAGGTACGTGATAATTTAGTAGTTAAATCATATTTTTCCATTAGTTTTCTTTGGTTCTCACATCAGCCACTTTTCTCACTGGAACCTTTGAAAACAACTGTAAAATGTGCTCAGGGTACTGTGTGTTCTTCTGAGCAGCAGTTATTACAGCACACACAGGATGGTGTATTACCAACGTCAACCACTAGATGGCGTCATAAATTTGGCAATGTGGCTTTGAGAAAATGATTTCCACTTAATTTTTTGTTTATTAGACCGACATCATAATGTTTGCAGTCGTACACTTCAGTGTTGTTTTAGTGTTCAACTCATTTAAATCATGTCCATACAGCTCAACATTCACTACTGCCGTTTTCAAGAACATAGACATAACTACAAATATAAAGGTAGTAAACTATATTTCATTGGTGGCAGTTTGTCACAGAGCATTGTCAGCTCCCTTTAAAGGTTTCAGGCACAGAATAAACAGGATTGTAAGAGATGCACATCATTTCAACAAAACACAGAACCATACAGCTCTCCTCCTTACAATAGTGACAGCGGTGAACACTGTGCCCTTACTCAGCTTACTCACGAACGGAACTAGCCAAAAAACATTTAACATATAAACTGTACAGTGAAAGCACAGTGAATCAATTTGGATCATCAGTAGCTGAACAAAGAAGAATTCATTGTGAGTAGAAGTGTCACTCTTTTTGTTCTGCTCAAACTAAGGCATGCATCTAAGCCAAGGC
>JAPXVT010000016.1:16292471-16308078 GCA_029823135.1 Acanthurus reversus | reverse complement strand
AATATTAATGAAAAATTCCAAGCTGCTTAAAGTGTTCAATAAAAATAATCTGGTTGATAATCTGCTGGTTTGAGGAGCTGTGGGCTGTTTTTTTCCTCTAAAGATGAAGAATCCTCCCCCTCGCCTGTGACTGTGACTTTGGTCCAAAAGAAAACGATTCACACAGCTTTATTTCTCCTGCAGATCATCTGAGCACTGAAACCTGCCACACTCGTCATCACTCGTTTCCTTCAGAAACTGAAGGAACAAACAGAATTTCTGCGGTTTGGATCCAAACAACCTGAAGTGCAGCAGATTTTTATCCTTGAGCCTCGAGGCTCCACAGCTTCTCCCAAATTTATGAAATGAAATTTGAGGATTAGAGGAGGAAATAGGATTACAGTGTTATTTCAGAGATAGAGGACCCCCCCACTCTCTCTCTCTCACACACACACACAAAACAAACAACCAACCAGTCGACTGCCAATCAGAGCAGAGAGACAAAAGACAAGCGACCGACAGGGAGGAGACACTCCGAGCTGAAAAACTAGAGAAGAAGAAGAGTTTCAGAGGAAGAGTGTGAATCGGATCAAACAGGAAGTGGATCTGCAGAGACTCGGCCATGTTTGTTTACTCACCCAGGTCACATGATTCCACTCTGAGGAACTGCAGCATCGTTTCAAGGAGCTTTGTTGTTTTTGAACTTTGCTGCTGAGTTTAAATCCTGTAAAACGGTTCAAGTAAAGAAAAGTACGACGCCTCGTGATCCCGCCGCTCCACTCCAGCGTGTGGAAACCAGCTAAACACTCGATCATGTTTGATGTGCAGATCTCTGCTGCTGCTGTGAATAACATCAGAAGAAGGTAAAGATCAGCAGAATCACTGATGCAAACCTGATTAAACAGTGGTTGAAAAAATGACACCATTCACGGCTAAATTGGTCTCCAATAAGCTCTGTTTTTACTAGGATATTCTTTGCCACCAGGACGAGGGTTTTGCAGAAAAATGTAAAATCAGTGAGGCTCTCTGTGCTAATTCTCCTGTCTATGCTGCGCTTCTTAGCAACAGGTGATGTCAGCACGGGCTGATTAGCTCATTATGCTCTGATTTGCCTCTGCCAACAACAGAGTGTCTGCAAACCACACCGTCAGTCAGCTCGAGTTCGAGCTGAGTTTACTCCGCCGCAACTTTCCCTGCAACTGTTTCATCTCAGTTCAGACTGGACTTAAAAGAGAGAGAGACAACAAACGGAATAAAGAGCGAGTCGGAGCAAAAAACAGAGATGTACAGCTAATGTTATCTTGTTAGCCCATTAGTTTGTTAGCTATAGTTCCCAACTGCAGCTTTAACTAGATGTCAGCTCGTACAAATGCTGCACAGTTGGGCTGCATGATTAAAATTATATACAGCGTTATTATTAGATTGTAAATATTGCACCACACTGTGATTAAAAACTGCAGTAAGCCATACTACGATTGTTATTAAATTTGGATCACTGCGCTGCCCCATTGCTCAGTAATGTTATCAGATGCTGTCATATTTGGGTAGTGTAGCTAATCAGTGACATCTGTAATAATGTCTTTCTGTGACTCTGTCATACATACTTTGATTGTTGAAATGCTTTAATAGATTACATGCAGTAATATGTAACATTCCTCTGTAAACAGTCACTACAATGACTGTGACTTATTAGTTGTTGTAGACTTACATAACAGTGTAATTGCATATAGATTATTTTGCTGGTTTCTTGTAATTCAGCACGGCAGGAAATGAAAAGCTTTTGTGCATTTGACTCCAGGGTCTAAATAAATTACTCTTAAAGATGGATTTCCTTGTGTTATTCCGACTCAGAAGTCCGCAATATTACACCTTCAGCTTTGAAGAATCTGAGCTCTTTTCATCTTTGTGAAGATCAATATACAGGACTATTATCTGCAGGATAGTTAGCTGTGAGTTATCAAAATTTAGGGGGAGATAATTGGCATAACAAAACCGGAGAGTGCATCTTAATTATGTGAATTCATTCATATTTGACATCGACCTCACAGTGCCAACCTGAAACGGCTCTGTTTCATTTTCCAAATAAACTCTTGTAAGGATTTTTGTTTCTTGCAAGAGTGTAAAAGAGAAAATATACTTGCAACAACACATTGAAGTATATTAATGCAATTTTAAATTCATACGATATAATTCAACAAAACCTGGTCCATCCTGGAATTTATCTTAAAATATCTTTTACTTCAGGACATTCAGTTTCTACACATTAGAATGTTCTGCTGTTGGATATCTGCATGTGTGCCCTTTTTTTCACTTTGCTCAATCATTTCATTCTGCATCAAAGACCTCGGAAGTAAACCTTCTTTGAAAAATATTACAAGATATTTGTCACTGAAGAAAACGGGCTCATGTCCCATTAATAAAATCCAAGTACAATGAAACACACCAGGTTTTAGTCACAGTTCTGGATGAGCTCCATCAGTGGTGCTTAAGAACATCCGCCTACAAATCACACTCGAGGATAATGTGTGCATTCACTCTACCACACACACACACACACACAGAAATCAGTGTGGGGGCTGGAGCACACTGACAGGAGTCAGGAGTGAAAGCAGTGGGCAGACCACTACTGACTGACTTTTAAGCCTCACAGAGCAGGTAACGTGACAGCTGCCCGAGGTTTTAAGCTCTATTAGACAAACCCTGAGTAGCGGCCTTGTAGTTCGATGTAGATTAGGTGACCTATATGGAACCAGTTCAAACCCCTGGACATCCGTTTGTCTTTGGGCAAAACACTGAACCTGCAGCTCCAAGGTGGTCATTCGTCATGGCTGCTCCGGTGCTGAAATGTGTGCAAGCACATCAGTCTAAAAAAAAGTCTACACAACAGAGGTGTTGCCTAAAGTCTTATATAACATATGGCATTTCATTTTTTGATGGCCAAACATCTACATGCACTTTAAAATGCACTTTCAAAGTGGTGCAGGAAGGACTCAGGATGTCTACTAGAAAACCACATTGAATAGGTTACATTTTCACGCCTACATCACACTCAAGAGGTCCAATTCTTTAAAGCTGTGAGTTTAATGCTGCAAAGCTTCAAGGCAGGATTGACACAAGAAAATCAGTCCGTAAGCTTTTCATTTCAAGCCATGTTAAATTACAAGAAACTGACAAAGAGAAGAATTATATGCCTGTGCATTGGTCTTTTTCTCCCACTTTGTTTTTACCTAAGTCTCCAACTAATCAATGAATAATAGTCATCGTAGTGAGTGCATTCACAGGACTGTCACACTTCACAGAGTGTGATTTATTAAAGGATATACTGGTAACATTTCTATGTAGACAAATAATTGATGTTATGATTGTGAATTAATTATTTTAAAACATTTTTGTTGGATTCAGTTCTATTCGATAAATCTTTAATGATCCCAGAGGGCAGTTCAGGTGCAGCATAAAAGCAAAGACATACATGAAACAGCGACAGGGCTCACATACAACAACCAACAATAAATAAAACATCAAGTTCAAAATTATTTTGTTTACATTCAGAGGTTTAAATACAAAAGTTCATTTAATCATCAGGTCTCTTGGCTCTTTTCATGCCTTTGATGTAATAATTTTACTTGAAAATTCTTTTTAACAGCAATTTTTTGCCTTTTTATGTTTTTATTCTCTTAAATGCAATTTTACCAAACTTATTTGTTGCATTTTGCGTTTATTCTTTTAAATGCAATTTTAATATTTCCTTAATATCTCATTTTTATTGTGATATGCCTTTGCAAACCCTTAAATTACCTTGTGTCTGAATGATATAAATAAACTTGCCTTTCCTGTCAAAGACGGCCAAATTCTTGTGAGTCAGTAGTATGAGGATGTTGGTACTTTGTGCATCTTGCAATCACTGACGATTCTCATGAGTTTAAATCTTTTGAAGCTATGAGTTTAATGTTGTGACGGCTGTGCAGGAAATCCATCTACGAGAATAGTTTTAAATGCTCTCATCAAATACACAAAAGCTTTTCATTTCATACCAAAGTGAATCACCAGAAACCAGAAAAATGAGAAATTTGTGTGCACTTCTTTATTTACATCACCAACTGATTTACATATTCACAGTGACTGTGTATCGAGGACTGTTACACTTTACTTCATGTAAGTATTAAAGCATCTCAACAATCAAAGTATGCATAAGAGAGTAACAGAATTACATCTTGATAAATGACACTGAGAGGCTACACCACTGTTACACAACAGCATCTGCTAACATTACTGTGCAATATGGCCTACTCCAATTTTTAAACTGCAGCTAGATGCACAATAGCAATAGAATGTTGGATAAAATATAATATATTCTGAACTACAATATAAATGTTTTTTAAATCATGCAGCCCTACGGTGCAACATTAGTTTGAGTTTACGTCTACATACACAGGGTTAAAGTGCACTGCAGAGAAAGGAGCAGAGCGACAGAGATGATGCATTTTTATACTCCCATACATGAAATATACTTTGATATTTAAAACTATGATACTTAATGCAGATCTATGAAGTGTGTTAATAGAGACTGATGTCAGTTTTCATGCTGTCTTGGAAACGAAAACCAACGAGGATCAAACTCAGTGTGTCTGAGGTACAGGTGTAATGATGAGAGGAGCAGAGTTTTTTCCATGTGTGTTGCCTTGAAGGCAGAAGTACGGATAAATTTTTTCTCCAAAGCAGCAGCAACTGAAAGTATAGATATGTGATTTAGAATCTGCATCATGGAAAGAGACCATTCCTTTGTCATAGTCCACAAAGATGCCCACCTTCTGAGGCGTTTCTTTCGGTGTGATTTTAGTAGCTTTTGCTGTATACGCACTGTATGTACCATCATCAAGACCAAAAATCCAGGCACCACTTTTAGCTGACAGAGCTACAGCTTTCTTTCTTTCGACAGACTCTCTGACCACTCCAAGCATCCAGTCAGTCTTTCCTTTCACTTGCACTTCATAGTAGAACTTCCCTGTTGTGAATCCCTCCTTTGCCAAGACATCTAAATAAATTTCAAACCTCTTCGGATTGTCGGGACGTTTCTGGTCAGTGCCTCCATCTGTTACTTGTTTTCCATCCTGGCTTATGACAAGTGAACAATATGCTGTGTCTGAGTCAAAAGTCAAGTCCACTGCATGTTTCCTCATTCTTTTCATTTTGGTCTCGGGAAGATCTTCGATTATTTCACAGACTCTCTGTTTCAGCCAGGTCACAGTATCTCTGTTCCTCTCAAAAGACAGATCACTGTGAACAGCAGTTTTGCTCCAGTCCCTTGGAAAAGGCGAGGACAAGGTTGGGAAGTTCTGGAGAAACTGATGGTGATCCTCAGACTGTGACAGCTGCTCCAGCTGGCTGCTTCGCCTCTGAAGCTCAACTATTTCCATCCTCAGGTCTGTGAGAAAACCTTCAGCCCTTTGCTTCGCTGCTCTGTGCCGCTCCTCAATCGCCTCCACAAACTCCGCCTGGCTTCTCTGAATGACGCTGATCAAGTCAGTGAAGACCTGCACGCTGGCTTCTGTCTCTTTCTCCGCTTCTTTCTGGCTGACAGCGAATGAGTTTTCAAATTCAACGATCTTTTCAGATCGCGTTTGTATCATTTTCTGGATATTTTTTAGTGTCTCATCTTTTTTTGCCATCATTGATTCGTATTCCTCCTCAAGTGGAACAACACCATGAAACCTGTGATCGCTTTTGAAACACAAGACACAAATACAGGCCTGATCGCTTCCGCAATACAGTTCTGTTGGCTTGTTGTGTGTCTTGCACTTCTTGTCATCCAGTTTCTTCACAGGTTCTAACAATTTGTGACTCTTGAGACCAGCAACTCTCTGATGTGGCTCAAGATGCGCCTCACAGAAAGACACCAGGCACGTCAGACATGTTTTCACAGCCTTTTCCTTCTTATCAGAGCAGATATCACAAAGAACGTCTGCTGTTTGAGGAAGCTGTGGCTCTGGGGTCGAGGATTTGACTTGAGCTGACGACTTAAACTCAGCAGCTAACTCCGACAAGACAATGTTGACTTGGAGTTCAGGTCTTGCAGAAAATATCCTTTTGCAAAATGGACACTGGCAAATGTCCCTGCTGTCCCAGTACTTATAGATACATGCCCTGCAGAAGTTGTGTCCACATGGTGTTGAGACTGGCTCAGTGAAAACATCCAGACACACAGAACACAGAAACTTCTCCTCTGACAGCAGACAGCGGGCCGATGCCATAGCTGGATAAGAAATAATGTTTAAAAAAAAAAAAGATTAAAACAACTCTAACAATCAACACAACAGTCTCATTTAGACCTATCTGCATAAACAGAGTAACTTGGCTTTTGTTTATTACATGTGCAATAAAAACATGTAAATGAAAGGGAACAACTGAGCTATATTTATTTTCTTACCTGCACAAGTTTCACATTTTAAAAGAAGCTGCGCAAAAAGGGCAAACAACACTTTGTGTTTGAAAATTCCTTTGGTTTCGTTTCCACAGAATGTTGACGAAGGACCGAAGGGCTCCTCCTCCTCCTCCTCCTCCTCCTCCCTAGTTTGACACTTCCTGCTAAAGTTTAACTCTTTCCACTCTGCGGAGTCCGGGCGGTGACACGGATGTGCACGCGTGGTTTTTAAGCCTATGTCGCGCACACTGTTTAAATGGCACGCGCGGTTTTTTAAATTGCAAGCATATTTTAATAAAACAGACGCGCGAAACATAAAAAGCGCGTGGCATTTATAAAACATGCGCGCAAAAAGAAAACGCGCCTGCGTTAAACTTAGACTTCCAGCATGACTGCGGTATTAAATGTCACAAAGGAGCCTGATGTAGAAATACTCAGAGACAGAGGGCCAAGCGTACCTCAGACCTGTACTTAAGTACTCAGAGTAACTGGGTAAAGTTACTCCTGGTCTAACAGGCTGTGAAAACTGTTTGAGTCCATATTTTTTCATTTGTATGTGGCAATGAACAGTAAGTTTGACAATAGTTATGCTCGGGCCCTGATCTACGAAAAAGATCTACTAGGCTGCTACAGTAACAACACAGCCTAACTGTAGAAGACAAACCTGTTGAACTCCCCTCATATATGAAGTGAATAAAAATGCCTCTTTGGAGCTCATTGGTTCTTTTCGTCTTCTATTCTGATTGGTTGAGCTGAATTCTACGCTGACAACAACCAGGTTTTTTTTAAATTTTATTTTATTTTATTTTTTTAAAGCGCACCTCTGGCTATATTTCATGTAATTTAACCATTTATGCATCACCGGAAATGATCAGAAATGGGCAAAGGTTGACAGAGTTCACACTTTATTTAGCAGTAAGCTGGTATATTACCAGATGGACAAAATTAACATACTGTGGTGTATAAAACACCTCAGTTATGTAAGCGCGCGGCTGAGGAGCTCTCTGGGAAACGGAGAGCTGGGTCTGAGGGAAGTCTGGAGTGAGGAGGATTTATTCTGTTTTGACTGTTACGCACCATATTTGTCACGATTGGGACTCGGTGTAACGGCGGTGCACGTTCACAGTGCATAAGCTCCCCTGTAACTTTCTCTGCGGAAAAACCCCGCAGGACTGCGCGCAGGACCTTCCACGGCGCACACGAAGGCGAGAACTGCGCGTCTGTCGATCCGTGAGTCCCAGTGTTGAGAGAACAAGCCTTGAAGAGAAGTTTTTATTGTCTGCTGTGGAGTTTTGCCTCTCGGTGCCTTTGTTGGACGTGGGTGACACTTTAAATTTCTGGGATACTCTGACCAAGAGATTTAAAATAACCGAGCAAGGCAGCGCCTGAATGTAGAGACACCTAAACGTTTTAAAGAACCATCAACTCCTGTTGGGATCAAACCCGCAACCTTTTAATCGCAGACGGGCTCTCCACCCCTACGCTCCTGATTGTTCTCACCTGTATCACATCTACAGTATGGATAAGTGTACATCTCACCTCGCGCAAATCCTTTCAACAACTTTTCTGGGGGAATGGATTTAATGTGATCGAACCTGTGACACCTGCTCGCCTCCCATCATGACTTTCATCCTCACATGTGTCCCTGCCGTACAATCGGTGGCTTAGTGTTATTTCTGACACATTTCTGGTGAAATTTCGGATCCTCCGCACACTTCAAAGAGTTGTAGCCTAAATCTCGTCGGCTCTCATGGGACTGAGGCATTCGTCGCGTTGTTTGCTGCTACGGCGGAAGATG
The DNA here is from genome assembly GCA_029823135.1 of Acanthurus reversus. NCBI lineage: Eukaryota > Metazoa > Chordata > Actinopteri > Acanthuriformes > Acanthuridae > Acanthurus > Acanthurus reversus. The sequence continues at coordinate 16,299,883 of JAPXVT010000016.1, read as the reverse complement.
GCGGAGGCGGACAGCTCGGAGGTAGGGACCTTGTGATGTCCTGCGATAAGAATTGCGGGACCGGGACACTCTCAATACGGTTTTTTTTTATTTTTTTCGTGGTGACAACACGTTTTATTTGCAAATGATGTGCACATCATTGTTTGTCTCATTCATCATCGCAACCTCATTCAGAATCAGTGTTGCACTATGATGGCGTGCAGGCAGAGGAAGTGCATTTGCCACTGTCCTGCAGATGTTATCTAAGTAGGTTACTGTAATTGCAACAAAAAGTGATCATGCATGCAGATGATTTTCCGGTAATGCAGGTAAAATTAGCAGCTTTTGATGCATTAACGTATTGAACGTGGCTTTGTCCGCTGTCCTTGGTGCTGAAACGGAACCTGCATTTTTGCCGGCTCCTCTCTGACTCGCCTGTTACGACAAAGACTATGTTTTTATGAATGTTTGACTGCTTATTATATAATTTCCTTTTGGCTTGTAGATTATTGGCTCTGTCTCTGTCAGCCATGTAATAATCTATAGCCAAATCCACTCCTTTAACTGTGATTGCCACCCCTGAAATCCTCAAACCCTTTAATTTTTCCCACATTCTTGCCTGTAATGTATAAATCCTGATACAACTCCCCCAGCGTCTTCTCTCTCATCCCTCCTGAACAGCGGCAACAGCCTGTCACGTCCCCCCTCTCTCAGTCAGCCCAGCCGTCCTCACTGCCGAAACCAGTGCCTACTACCCACCATGTGCCCTGCATCCCCCATACGCCTCATGTAGCGGCCCTGGCCACCTGTCCTGGTCGAGGCAAGATTGCCAAGTTCATCAGCCCGGAGGAAATGACATCACGGGACTACTACTTCGACTCTTATGCCCACTTTGGCATCCATGAGGTACGCGAGCCAGGCTGATAAATGGCAGCTTCAGGGTGAAAGAAAGACACCAAATGCTTACTGATCTGTTAAATCTGGTGCTCCTTGAGTTGAGTTTAAACCCTCTTATTCTGGCTTTTTCTCAGCAGGATGTGTCAAAAACTGAATAAAACCAACAAACAGATTTCCATGAACAGATTTTGGCAGCAATTCAATCTCGTTTAGATGATATTTTATTCAAAACCAAGAAACTATTGCACACAGACACTACATCAGAAAATCAATCAACAAAAGCTGAGATAAACGCAAAGCAACCACCAGAAATGAGAAGATGAAGATCCAGGCAAAGTAAAAACACTCAGTCCTCCAGCGCTTTGAGTTTAAACAAAGTTGGAAGCCAAAAACACAGCACGCAAACGTCTCTCACAAGTTTAAATTTGCACTTCTTTAAAAAAATAAAGCCTAATATCAGAATAAGGATATCAAATATAAGAAAAAAGGTCAACGGTCTGCCTGCAAACATTATAGAAAGTTGCTCAATTATTTGTGATCATGGAGAATGTCCCCTAGCTGACAGAGGAGGACGCTTTTACAACACCAATTAGAGGTGGGACAATGTCATTGTTTTGCAAGTCACAAGTAAGTCTCAAGTCTTTTCTCACAAGTCCCGGGTCAAGTGCAACGTCATTGGCCCTCTTCTAATTTATAAAAGCAACAATATGTAACTTGACTGCAACCCGTGGCTTTGAAAACCAAACTAAACGATACATGTTAATATTGCTGCACAAAACAGTAATTTTAGTGAAACCGGGTCATTTTTTACAGAGAATATGTCCTCTGGTTTTCCCTCTGATGTCCTCTGACTGCTCTGTCTGTCTGCAGCCTTTTATTTAGAGGAGCTGTCCCCAGCAACGACCCGCCGCTGCAGCTGCAGCTTTGGTCTGCAGGCAGCCGACACGTTGCTTTCAGAAACCTCCCTGGATCACAGAGTTGAGGCAGAGCAGCCGCAGGACATCAGAGGGAAAACCAGAGGACATTTTCTACATAAAACATTACCCGTTTTTTCTGCGATGTATTAACACAAATCGTTAAGTTTTGTTTTCAAAGCTGCAGGTCGTGGTAAAGCTACATGTTGTTGCTTTAAATTTACACAAATAGTGAATGCTTTCCAAAATTTTTATTTACTTCTCAAAATAGCATGAAGATGGGGTAACCCACTTCTTCACTGTTTGTTCTTTAACTTGATGCTTCAAACAAAGTGGATGCTTGGGGAAAAAGTGTCGACTTGCTGAGAATGAAAAGTGTTAATGTTAGCTGATTCAGGAAATGAAGGGAAGTGTATTGATTCATGGCACTTTATAAATAACATACAATCATATCTCAAGTATTTCCAAGTCAAAGGATCAAGTCCATGTGAAGACATGAGTCATTGGTGTTCAAGTCCAAGTCGAGTTCTAAGTCTTTCATGATATTGTTGAGTCTAAAGTCATCAAATTTGTGACTCAAGTCCAAGTCATGTGACTCGAGTCCACACCTCTGACTGGCACTAAAGACACCAGATGTCTGTTAATCATCCATATGCAGTTTGTCTTTTTCAGTCTTCTGCAGTCAACTTTGAAATGAGATTGCGCAGCGATACCCAAGCTAATGACCTTGATCTGTGAAGAAGCGGTGGAAAAGTTTGGGGACATATAGACCTCTTTAAATCGAGTCCATATTTAGCATATGGGTCAGGTTTTTGTGCGCTTGCAGACAAAAAAGTGTCCTGATTAAAGGAGTGCAAAGCAAGAAGGACGGAAAGTGGGATGCGTGAACGGGCTCAGGGAGATGGATATCAGCAGCTCCCGAAGGCTTTGTGTTGTACTCCTGTCTATTTCAAGAAGCTCTGCCTCTGTCACAGAGGCTTTTGGCCTAAATTCTGTCATTTCTATCTCATTATACATGATAAAATGATGCATTCACAGGCTGAGGGAAATATTCAACTTCATTATTCAGCATTATTTGGATGCAGTTGTGTATTTATTATATATCCCTCTGAGCTTTGTCATGAATCACGCTATTCACATGTCATCAGGATAGAACCTAGAGTGGTTGGCATGTTTTTCTGTACTACAAAAATCCTGATGTGTTGCAGCTACGAGCTCCAAGTTTTATCTTTGTCTATCTAATTCAAACAGGAGATGCTGAAGGACGAGGTGCGGACGCTGACCTACAGGAACGCCATGTACCACAACAAGCACGTGTTCAAAGATAAAATCGTCCTGGATGTCGGCAGCGGCACGGGGATCCTGTCTATGTTTGCCGCCAATGCTGGCGCCAAACACGTGTACGGGGTGAGACAAATACACCTTTTGACCACAAACGCTGTTTTAAATTCTTCTTTTGACAGGCTGTGCTTTTAAGCCTTGCACCTGTCAGCGTCCAAATTAATTCACTGCAGTCTCATTATCTCACATCCGTCCTCCCAAAACCATGCACACACACACAGCCGCCTTTTTAAAGCGATATTTCACCACAAAAGTATTTTTGTGTATCAGTTACTCACACTTTAATGTCTTGAATTGAGGATTTTCTTTTTTCTTCCGGTGTTCCTCAACAGTAAACAGATTTTTTCCAAAAATGTGAGCCGCTCACTTTAGTTGCTGTTGCTGGCAGTCTATGGAGATACATTTTCAAAACATCAAAACCATCTAAAAACGTCCGTCCAAAACTCTAAACAGCTTCGTGCTTCGGGCTCGTATTTTCGGAATTAAAATGTTCACTGCGGAGGAACACTGGAAGAAAAAAAAAATCTTCAGTTCAGGACATCTAAGGGTGAGTAACGTTACACAAAAAATAGTTTTGCGGTGAAATATCCCTTTAAAATTCTTCTTAAGGGTGAGCTTCTTGTATTCAGTCCAGAAATCGCTAATCTCTCTCAGACAATCTCACACTGATGCAATAAGAGACACTTAGCTTCTCTTAGAGCAGGGATGTAAGTCACAGGTTATGCATCACAGACAGTGTCTCTCACAGATATGTATGATTCATATACTGTGTTACAGATATAGAAAGGCAGAGCAATATGATGCATTAGTCTTCATGCTGCACAGGGTCTGAGATGAGCCATCAGGGACATTTCTGTTAGACAGATTAGCCACGTTTGATTAAATTTTTCCCTCTGATGTTACCCCAGAGGTTAACCTGATGCGTATGGGGAGGGAAAATAAGAGCTAACACTTAGAATTTTTTTTTCCCAACTGAAATAAAAAATATTTGCTTTATGAAAGTGTCAACAAACATTCAACTGCTTCTCCTTCAGAAGACACCACCTGCATTTGTGTCCTTGTGCCTACAGATCGAATGTTCAAGTATATCTGAATATTCCGAGAAGATTATCAAGTCAAATCACCTCCACAATGGTAAGTAGACTCGGTTTTCCATCACTGCTATATTTCTTATATCCGTCCATCTGAATGCAGAACAGTGTGATGACATCTGGATTAGAGGCGGCGTGAAAAATCTGCATATTTCCATCATTACCGTCACACCTGACAATATCAGTCACACTTCTGATGGTTAAGTGGCAGCTCGTCTCTGATGTCAAAGAACCGTAATCTCTGCCATCAATCAGAACCCCCTCAGTGGTGCTAAATTGTAAAATGCCGCCGTGAACTCCACAGATGGAGGACTGGCGACAGATGGTGGGTTTCATAGTGCGCACATTTGATATTCGCCTGGTTTTTGTTTCATCTGGTTTATTTACAATTTTAAGCTGATTATCTCAGCGAGACTTAACACCCAAGTGTCAGTAGTGAGTCTTTAATGAATAGGTCATTATTTATGAGGTCGTTGCTGCAGATAATTACTATCCAATTAGTATCCAGGGAAATTATATGTCATATTGTTTATATATTGTTTGCAGTTACTGCAGCTAGAAAGAGCAGTTTTACAAACAAGCATTTGCATGACATGCATTCATTTTCTTCCGCAGGGGAGTTTGAATTTTTATCTTTTGTTTTTTTTGGTCTAATAATAAAGATTTCTAAAGTATTTTTGCCCACTGATGTATTAGTTTACTGATATTATCGGCTGATATCAGCCTGTTGCAGATATATTGATATCAGCCCATGTGTTCCCCAATATGTGCTGATACTAAAACAGAAAAAAATACTTTGACTAATGATTTAAAATTGTGCAATTACGTTTATCGTCCAGCAGAGGGCGATCCATTCTAGGAGTTTACTGTTCAATGCTCTGATGTTTGGAATTAACCTTGTTAAAAATGTAACATATTCTGCCTTCGATTAATTGAAAACCACATTCAGCCGATATTCCATACAAGGTGCAAAATATTTTGACAGGTCAGACCTCTCAGGAGCCTCAACTGCAAAATCCTGGGGGGTCTCAAGAAAAAGCTTTACAAAAAGGGTTTATCACTGGCAATTGTCAATGACGTGTCTTAAAAGGGCGTACATTGTCCAGAATTCATTATTAAATTTAAAAAGAAAAACTCATTCGAAAACATGAATACATTGTTGTAGTGTTTCCTTGGTTACCCAGTTGTTTCTGGAAATGACACCTTCCACTGGGTGGCGCTGTTGCAAACATTCACACTGGATATACTTCTAAAAAGTTTGAGCGGGATGACTGAAATGTAGGGGAGGAAGCTGGTTTGGTTGCTGCATGTTCATGTTGGTCCATCGTCTGACTCGCCAACTATCTGTAAGACTTCAGCATAACACTGGACCCCCCTTTCACCACTGGGCATTTTGCACACTGATTATATACATATAACACTGGCCAATATATTAGATTTTGGAATTTTCTTGTTCTGTAGTATTGGTATTGGCATCAGCCGCAACATTTTCATATCTGACCAGCCTTAATCCATACTTCTTCTTTTTTTTTTCAAATAACGTAAAGTAATAATAAGTTTACTCTGCCGGTCTCTGTTTGAGAGAAAATTAAAACCTCAATAAATATATTGTTTAAAAACGTTTTTAAAGCATGCAGTAGTTATACAGACAAAAACTGTTTATATTAATGGATTATTTTGTAACTGCTAAATGTGATCATGCTGAAGGCTCTGATGTATTACATCTACTTTACTTTGCCGTGTTTTCCTCTAATGAGCAAACCAAATTTATGCAAGGAATCAAAACTGTGTCATCTGAGAATGGAGTCACTGATAGATTTGCATTAATGCGATGAAGAAGCCGTGTAGTAATTTGTCGCCTGCTGTTGTTTGGCTCTCATCACCACAGTCATTACCATCTTCAAGGGCAAGGTGGAGGAGGTGGAGCTTCCTGTGGAGAAGGTGGACATTATCATCTCGGAGTGGATGGGCTACTGCCTCTTCTACGAGTCCATGCTCAACACGGTCATCTTCGCCCGGGACAAGTGGCTGGTATGAGGGTGCTGCTGGGCTCAGAGTGTGAAAGCTGGCTGCACAAATAAGGCTTTTGACACATAAACACAGCAGACAGTGATGAAGTGGAGGATTTACTGTATGCTTCTGCTGCGTGTGTCTGCTGCTCAGATGCTGAGGTCGTACCTGAATGATTTGGTTTCTGACCTCAGTGGCTGCCTGCAGGCTTTAAAGTTGGCACATGAGATGTTACATTGCATGCCAGGTGTGTAAATAACAAAAATGATGGATGGCCTCTGCGTGCACATGCAGTGATTCTTGAAGCTTTTTTTGTACTCAGAAACCTGGAGGCCTGATGTTCCCGGACAGAGCCGCTCTCTACGTAGTAGCCATTGAAGACAGGCAGTACAAGGACTTCAAGATTCATTGTGAGTAACTATGGAAGATTTGTCAACTTTTTGCATCACGTTTTTGCTTCCTTCTGTCTCTGTCTCCCTCTCAGCTGTGTAGTGCATCGTTAATGACCACTGCGCAGATGAAGTCAAACTTGAGTTAGATATCAAACAGTATTGTGTTACTAAATGGCATTGTCCTTTGTCAGCATTGGCCACATAAGGTGTTTTTGAATCAAACAGTTCGAGGAAATTTTCAGAGGAACTTTCCTCTGGGGGGTTCTTGGGGAAATAAACACCTTCAGGGGCTATTTCCTGTCAGTGTTTGCACCACCGAGAGGAACCCCCTAAAGCGACATGAACTGGCTAACAGTTGATATACTGAAGTCACTTCTACGTGACTTACAACAACAACAACAACAACAGATCTCGCTACAAGCTCTGGTTCGTGTTTTGTGTCTTCTTGTTCATACAACTGTCAGGTTTTTAAAAACAGCGGTTGCAAGGCTGAACCCTGAGTTTGACCAATCAACATACACTTATGTCACTATAGTTTCTTATGCACTGCCAAAGTACCTACTCTGGAGTTGGAGCTAAAAAAGTTCCTCAAAACGTGGTTCTAAGAACTATTATAGTTCATGGTTCCTTCGGTGCAGATGCAACTAAACAAGAGGCTCTTAGAATTATGAATTGTTACTGTGGTCTGAAAATGCCTAGAGGTCACATAAACTCCGCCCATTTTCCCCCACAAAAGCTTTATCTATGAGATATGGTGTTTCTTTTCATTTTGTCCATATTCACTAAAC
>JAPXVT010000016.1:16218833-16229040 GCA_029823135.1 Acanthurus reversus | reverse complement strand
TGTCGAGTCGCACAGAGGCCAGTTTTAGGGCCCGTTACTGGCCAGAGTTCTGTCTCAGTCTGAATACAGAGTCAAGGAGAGGAGCAGAAGTCTAATGTTCTTTCAGACCACCTGAATTACAATATGCTGAAAGGCTATTATGGGATTTTTGTCTGATGACACTTAAAAAAAACTGCCTACCCAGCTTTAATATTGCAAAACAGTATTTACACCATGTTGGCACAAACTGCAGTATTTATTGGATGTGACAGAAGGAAACTGAAGTCACACAAGTTTTTCCCGTCATGTAGAATAAAACCACCCAGTAAGTACTGCTCTTTACTGTCATTTGGTATAAAGACTTTTCCAAGGCAAGAAAAAAAAATGCTTTGAGTTGTATAAATGTGATTTATTTTACAGTAGCACTTCAGTAGGAAGGATATAGTATTTGTAAAAAAGCCAGGAGGTAATTTAAGTAGTCAGGTTTAGCATCCCTCACATTTTATTTCCATCCTACAGGGCAGCTGTAGACTCCAAAACACATCAAATTTATTGAACACAGTAATGATAATAAAGGGCATTATGAATTTCTGCTTTTTATGGTTATGATGATAAGGTGCTGTATTTATCTCCTTTTGTCTTATTTTATTTTTATATTCCGTGTTTTATTTTCTGGAACTTTGCAATCCACTGACCCTTTGTAATGACCGTATGAGCCATTTAACAGTACATTATTGCTGTGGTTTAACAGGAAATGTAAAATAACAAACACCCATCAACTTATCCATCTTAATTTAGCACAAAACCCAAACAATCATTAAGCCCTCATGTTTTTTGGATGGAGTTATATTTCTGATCTTCCTGTGTAGAATGAGGTGACACCCTTTTCGATGTTCCTGAAATGAGGTTGGCTTTGATTTGCTGTGTGATATCTTCTGATTTTAGTTTGCCAGGCTTTACTGCTGATATTAATACCATGAGTGTGCTTTTTTTGTGAGGGCAGGGCCCGGCTCCGTCCATCCTGCTGTGATTATCTGTTTCCTGCGTGATGTTATCTGCTCGGATGAAGAAGCAGTGGTTCCGGAGTGTATTGCACAGGAAAATTACCATTACTCGCTTTGTGAAGCTTAAAGGAGAGCGGAAATCTCTCAATAACACCATCAATGAAAGAAGATGTTGTTGGAAAACATTGTCCTGTTGGTCAGTTTTGCAGTTTGTCTCCTATTTGAATGTGAACTCATAAAACATCAAAAAGATAAGAAATTACATATACAAGGGTTGATTTATTATGGCTTAAGTAGATGATATTATAGGCTATGCATGTGCTGTTTAACTTTTTGAGTGGCTGTGCAGAAAGTTTGAAACTGATAACATTTGCAGAAGTTCTGTTACGGGAGTTTTGCAAAACCCACAATGCACAGAAACAAAAAAAGATGAGGATAATAATTTGGGAAAAAAGCTGATTCGCTGATGGCATTGTTAATAGACACAAGGACCATAATGAAAATATTACACCTATTGGTGAAGAATTCATACGTATCCTGTGCCTTTATCAATCGACCTCACAAATATATAGAGATGAGAGTAAAGAAACATTGACTTAAGGGAAAAGAACAGATATTGTTGGACTTTTTGATGAGTTCATGGTCATTGCATCCAGTGATTGCTAATCGCTAATGTAAAGATTACACCTACTGTTGGGATTTTTGCTGTTTGAGTCAAATCAACTCTCCTCAAACTGTTTAGCACTTAAATTTTTACAAAGCTAAAATAAAAAAATACCCTTCCCTTATGTCTGAATACAGGTTTAGATCCTCTCATGTCTCATGAATACGAGGCTACAGCTAGCAGTGGTTTAGCTTAGCTTAGCTGAATGATTTGAAACAAGGGCAGCTAGCTTGTGAAAAAACACGTAAGTTTGACTTTTTCTTTAATTTTTTTTTATTATTTTACACTTTCTATATAGATTAAAGTGACACAAACAAGACAAAGTGCGATAATTTGTGTGTTTCAGTAAAGCTAGTGGGTGGATTTTGTTACATCTGAACCCAGCTAGGCTAGTTTCTCCCTGTTCCCAGGCTTTGTACTGAGCTAAGCTAACCAGCTAAAAGAAATAAAAACAAAACAAAACATAAAACACGTGTGAAGGCCTCAGCGAAGAAGAGTTTGGCATGTAGAATATGCAGACATGTGTTTTGACGATGAGCAGAACAAAATGTGGTTTAAATGAGAAATCCCACGAACTTTAAATTATAAGATCTATAAATGATTGTCACTTCCTAAAACAGAAGAAACCAAACAGGAAACAGGCGGAGAAAAATACATTCATCAAATATGACAAGTATTTAGACTTTATTGTTGAAATGTAGGGCTAAAAAGAGCAAACACTGCACGCATGCTGAGGGATTCGTCGTAATCTGTTTCCCAGAGCCACAGCTGCCCCTTCAGACTTCAATTACAACTTAAAAATGTTGCTTTTTTTCAGGAATGTTTCCTGTTGAAGCCTAAAGAGGAAGCAATATATGCTGCGCTATGCCGGGGAAGTAGCAGGTAATCAGTCAGAGGGATGTAAACACTTTTTCTCCTGTAATGTGTTTGTTTTGCCCCGGGACTGTTTACACTCTGCAGGAATATTTTCCCCTCTTTTCCTTAACTAATCCCTTAATCACTTGTGACGACTGCGAGACAGAGCAGCCCCGGTCCTCATGGGACAGAGTGAGGGCGCAGCGAGCACCTTGTAGGCTGTGTTTGGCTTTGTTTGGGTAGATGTTGTGATGATGTCTGACAAAACCAAGAACTATAAGGTTGTACTTTACAGTTGTTTTACAGTTTAGCTGCTAATAGGACTGAATGTCTTCCTCCAGTCCAAACACAGACTCTCGGTGGTTCCTCTCAACACTGATGAATGCTGTAAATGAGGAAGCACTTGAACATGAGTCTCAGGTATGAAAACACAGCAGTGCGCCTCTCTAAACAGTCCAGAAGGTCAATGTCAAGTCTTGTTCAGCATCAGGGTCACTGAATGCCACTGCTTCAAATGACTCTCTGTCCTCGCCCCGGCCCTGTAACGCTCCGTCACTGTCTCACCCATCATCATCTGACATCCAAATGCTCTATACATCCGTCTCCAGCCATCTGTTTTTCTATCTCTGCCGCTCTGCTCTGGATTTTTTTGCGTGGAGCCCATGCTGAGGGACAGGCGTTGGTCCAGCTGGAAGTCAGCAGGACCAGGCTGCACATTTCCAAACTGACGCCAGTATGCATCCTCACCATAGGGCGAGGGACACCAGTTCATCAATCACACACACACACTTGCAGTTTAGCCTCTCCGTAGAGACATGGGGGCGCTGGTGTTGAGCAAATAATCAATATTTTCAATTTGGGGATTGAATGAGATAACAGCAGCAGCCCCATCTCAGCTGTTTAGGAAACTGAGCATTAAATAGAAACTAAAAATCAGGCTTAAAGTGCCTGATGTGAAATATTTATAGTTTGCAGTTAATTAGTGGTTAGGCTTACTATTACATTACTTTAACAGCAAGCCGCTGCAGCATGGTTACAGTAAATTATAGTACAGCAGAGATGTTGTGTGCACGGAGCTGTATCCAGTGTGCAGATGTTCTTTTTCTCCTTACCTTTACTGTAAATTATAGAACATGATACAGCAGTTTGTGGCTTTAAGAGTGCAGTGTTAACTGGGATTTTTCAGTGAAATGCACATTCGTTTCTCTTAAATGTAGGCAAATCTACACACTGTAGGTTTCAGTTAGGACATGTTTAAAAGAAAATTTTAAACTCTGTTTTATGCATTTCACTTTCCACTTGTAATGAAAACATGTATTTCTAAAATTGTGAATTTTTTTTTTCTTTTAATTGTTTAAGTTGACGTGGTGAATCAGATTTTAGGCTCTGTTAGGTTTTAATTAATGTTGAATTATTTATTTAATTTTGACTAATTTGTTCATGTCGAAATATTTTTGTTAAATTGACCACTCTAAGAAAATAGAATATCAAAAGGGACAAGAACTATATTAACTGTTAGGCTATAAGCTGTCAAATTAAAATGTTATCTTAAAAAGGCTGAGTTTATGCTGGACTTCCTGTTCCGTTTGACTCATATTCTGGGCCATCAGTAATGCATAAAAACACAATTACTTTCCAACACTCCCCCATCTTTTTCTCCAGCGCAGAGCCCAGTGCGCATGCGCGGCCTCCGTGAAAACCACATGCGTCTCCCCGCTCTGCTCTCTCCAGTGCCAAGGCGGAGAGATGCGCACACTGAGGACACCGCAGCGAAGAAATGCGCACAGCTCCGAGCCCGAGCCGGCGGTAGCTTCACCTCCCAGCAGCCCTGACCCGTCTGCCAGCACAATGGGTTAGAGGCAGCATGGCAAACTTTGACACACTCTGCATATCACGGGAAACGCCGTGCGTTGTCTGGAGAGCTGCGCTGCCGAGCGGCTGAATTGAGAGCACAATAACACAGAGACTTGTCAGAGCGGGGGTCCCCGATTCCAGTCATTTCTATCCCGGCCCCTCTTCCACTTTGCCTTTGAGAGATGATCACGGAGCTGGTGTGCACCGCCGTGGCTGTGGGTCTCTATCTGAACACGCTGGACGCAGATTTCTGCTACGATGACAGGTACGTTTCGCCCACACAGCGCAGCAGCAGCGCCGCTGCCAACATCATCTCCAGCCGCTCCTACACTTGTCATCTCCTCCTGTTACCTCCGCACGGCAGCAGAGGCACGGGTCGTTACGCTTTTGTACGAAAACCTGTCATAAACCACTGCTCATTTTTTAAAATGTAGTCAAAAGCACAAAGACGGGAAGAAGAAGAGGTGTACTGAAACCCGAATGAGTACAATAGTAGTAATACTGGCCAACATATGCCTGCAGTGGTGCTTTCCTTTAACTTGGACTGCACTTTGGCTGCTCATCGCTGTGAGACCGCGTCCCATATGTGCCTGTTCGCTGAGATTTTTCCTATTATTTTCAAAGAAAGCACACCAAACACCACATGGTCCATGTCCACAGTAACTGACACCAAAAGAGGTGAAGTTCAGACCGGTCTGAACTGAGAACTGCCTCGGTCTCGTCACATGCTGCGCACATGAGGCGCTTCAGATGCTCTTTGTGTTTGGAGGAGCGCTCGTGCCTGTTCAAACACCGCCGCGCACCCCGAGGGACGCAAAGCTCATTTAAACCGGGAGTTTCATTTTGCAAACAGCTGAACAAACAAACAGAAAACCCGAGCTGCCCTGATGGACAGTGATGGACTGCAGAGGTGAAGGAAAATGTGGACAAAATATAACTTAAATTTATGATCAAAATGAGAAACTTTTTTCAAACAAATGTCTGTAAGTAGCCGAAAATCTGCTGTTGTGAATATTAAGCTTCTGGTGGATGAGGTGTTAAAGAGAACTTTAATCTATGAAATGACAGAAAAAGAGAAAAAAAAAGGTTAATTTGTGTCCAAGATGACATTAAATGAGAAAAAGAAACTGTTCGACAAATGGAGAATATTTAGCTTTTTTTCCTCTAAATGTTAGAAGGGTTACAATTTATTTTTCTGTTTAGTGACTTCTCGTTTCATACCAAAGACATGAAGAGTCTGTTTGAAAAAAACAGATATCTCCATTTGTATTTTTTAAACTTTGTGAATTTTTATTGTAAGCCATGTTAATTCATTAATTGCTGTTTTATATATCTTTATTAAGCCTGACAAAATTTTTATCGTACCAAATTAAATTTTTTCATGTGTGCACTCCAAGCACTGTCAGTGAAAAAGACAGATTTAATTTATTTTTAGAATAGCTTTTATTTGTTTTAGTAAATGAACTCCTCATAGATTTTTTTACTCTACATTTATTTTTCCTCACCTTTTTTGACCCTCTGACCGTCTGTAGACTTTTATCTCTCTCACTTCCTCTTAAAAGCTTGCTGTGTTGCACATACACATAAAAATTGTTTTAGGCCGAGTGCGCCTGCCATACATCTGTGCTTGTGAGAATTATCGCTCTCAGTAGTTTCAGCACAGTATGAAAAAGAAGAACTGGACAGGTAGTTCTTCATTGTCTCTGAAATACTGTATGTGTGCATGAAGGCTTTTGGCTCCAGCAACAGTTCTGTCAAAAGTAACATTAATTAGTCTTCCATAAATCACAGAGTGAAAACTAGTGATATGTAAGGTATGTGGTACATTTCTGTGGGGATTAAACGAACGAGCAGACAGTTAGCAGGTCGCCTCCCTAACTCGTCCGCAGCTCAGTCAGTGGTTGCTGTCTGGTATGCTTCTGCAGACACCCCTTAAAGGTCAAAGATCCCCCCACTTTACCTTTCAGCACCATCAGGGACCTCTCTGTGTGTTATGTGTGAGCAAGACAGAGAGCGTGTGTGAGGGGAGGGAGGAGGTAGTGGAGAAACATAGAGTGGTGAGCTCCATTTCCACCACACCTCGCCAAGTACCCCTGTTAAAACGCACAGCAGCATTCATCCGTCAGCCTCGTCTGTGCATGCGACCGTGACACCGCGAGGTTGTCAAAAAAGCCCTTCGGTGACATATTACCTGCGGCGGTGCCCTGCCGGCTTCAGCCTACGCTTGCACTCCATCCCCTCCGTGAAAGTTCAGTGTCCGCCATTGCTGTGTATCTATCAAAGTCACCATGGTAATTTGCACTCTGGGGGACACATGCCGGCGTTTTGGTTCAGTGCTCTCAGATGGAAGAGGTTGAATACCAATCAGAGGTCTGACCTTCCATGGTCATTCATCAAACAGCATCGTCTTTTGGGGTCAAGAGTCGTGTTGTGCCGGTCTCTTCCCTCAGGGATTAGGAGAGAGTTATGAGCGAAAGGTTAAAGCGAGAGACGGATTGCTGCACTGATCATTCAGCTCTGGACTTGTCTGAAGAGATTGTCTTGAGTGCGTAGATGAATTTGTTTTTCCTCATTTGTCTTTTTAAGCTTCCATGTCGTGAGTTGAGATGATCTTCTCTGACCTTTCCCCCTATAATCAAACTCTCGTTGCGAGTCACATGTGGTCCTTAACATGGAAGACAAGATTGCGAGGCACTCCCGAGTTTTGATGTTCTGGCCGGTCTCTGCTTTTCCAATCACGTCAAGTGTTTTTCCTGGGCACTGCTCAGGGCCCAGCCAGGCTCTCTCCTGGCCAGTGGTAAGCCCAATGAACAGGCTCTCTGTGTGAAATGACTCAGTTTTACGGGTGCTGAGAGAGAACTCGAGCCCAGACATCTTTGATTCCAGGGAAAAATCAAGATGTGATCCGCTGGTTTACGGTCAGTCTCTCTGATTTAGCCAGATCAATTTGCAATGATGATAAGTTCATGTTGGTTTGGGCTGTTTGATTGATTGCTTTAGATTTGTGGTCATAGATTGGAAAATATGTTCCCCATCACCTCTGAACTCTCCTTTGAGTACCCGTCATTAAGTCAGTTGACAGGTTAATAAATGATGCCGACGTTTCAGTCAGTACATTTGCATGATGTTAGAAAAAATGGATTGTTGTGTCAGTCCAGCTAAAAATGGACTTTTAAAAAGCGTGTTCATCTTAGTCTGACTGAAGTTGTACTTAGTCAAATTTCACAAAGTCATGCTAACACACCCAGATAATGCGACTGAAAGTCACATTTTCTCAACCGATCGGATTGGCCCGAGTGTTCTGTGCATGATCGAAAGTCCTCGCAGCGTCTTTGATCCGGAACTTGAACAATATGAAGTTGTAGAAGAAAGACGTGATAAAAACAAGAAGGTATAGCGTGAATATGAAATGTACAGAGCTGTAAAGCTGTCCATGTTTTCACCGTTAGACAAAGAATCTGCTGGCCGTTTGCTAACTTGTTTGTAGCTTGTTTGGCTAACCAGAAGAAGGTCCAATAGCAGCCAGCTGATCTGGGCATGTCGCCGCTGTAGCAGAGTTGGACAATGAATCGCTCTTCTGTCGGTGCTTGTATACTGGGACAAGGACAGAAGTCCCATTAAACGGCCTTATCGAAATTTAACAGTAGCTCTACTTAACTGTGCATGTAAACGTACTGAATGATAGATTTTTTTAAAACACTGTTTTGACAGATGAACCCGAGATGTCTTCACTAGGAAGATCAGGGCATTCTTCAGTAGACAGACACAAAGGGTGAAGCAAGGACAAGAGATCAAGAAGGCGTCATCTGCGTCCACAGTCATGTATCCCAAAACATGTGATACCTCAGTCACATCACAGTCCCTCTGCCCAGCTCAGAAATGCATCGTGGTCCCTCAGGGGACTAAAGTGAAAACATCTTTCTCCTTTGCTTTAGAGGAGCAAAACAGTTTAATCTCAAAGTGAGGGGCTGGCTTCGGTGAGATCTGGATTTCATTATCTATTTTAAATATCTTACCGTTAAAACTGAAAATGTTTATCACAAACAAGGGTTTTTATGCAATTGAAAATGCCACATAAATAACACAGAAGTGACAGATAAGTGACTTTAGAGGAGACAAAACATCACAGACTGTTGGCTGCAACATCTGTTACTTCTTCAGCTTGGTTTCAGAGGTTAACCAGTAAATACTCTTAGTGTGGGATTGTCCTTTATATGTGCTATTTCATTATAATTCAAACCACAGTGCTTTGAGCAGGAGTGCTAATATTAAAGCCTATGCGCAGTATGTTAATACTGGACTTACTGTTGAATCCCCTGGATCTCCTCTTAATTTGAACAATATCTGTGAAACATCCCCAAGACCAAAAAACAAAACATGGAAAGAAATGTTTTCCTCATGTATCTGCCAGTTATGCAATATTTGCATTACTTATTTATGTAGCCAGCATGTGGTGTTACGCTCAGCTAATCAAAAGCATCGTTGTGGCAAAACTGTTAATGTGCTTGTATCAGCTGACAGAAGTGAAGCTGTAAATTCAATTAGCTTTAAGCATAACGACAGTTTTCATGACAGCGAATCTGGTTGTTTCTTTGACATTGACTTCTGGGTAAAAACTTTTTGTAATAGTTTTTTTTGCCCTGACCATTGTTGGACAAGAAAATCAGTTTGTCTTTATTTATTAGTAATTTAAATTGTTGTGATATCACTCAGTAATTACTCAGCATCCAAATAAATTAGTTAATCAGTCAAGAAGTCCCACAACTTTGCTTTAGTTTAAGGAAATTGCTCTTAAAGGAGAAGTTTGTTTTTTTTGCACATTAATCCTCATAATAAGAATATTTACAGTCCTATATGATGTTCTACAGCATTATTATAACAAATGGTGCCGTCACGAGAGCTGGAGCTCCTTGCTGTGGCCTCCGCCAGCTGAAAACGGCTGAAAACAACGGAGGCTTGGTTGCATATCAAGTGCTCTGAAACCTGTCGAAAAATGCTCGTTTTAAGATGAGACAGTCGCAGAATGTTTACTGGTGTTCTCTCATGTTACAACACTAAAACATGAGGTCGAGCAGCGGCTTTTAACCTGGAAACGGCTCTTTCAGCTGCTTCAGGAAACAAACAAACAGCTGTTTCCAGCTTATTAGCCACTGTTTAACTTTGTGTTTTAGTGTCGTAACATGAGAGGGTACCATGAAACATTCAAGGATTGCCTTGTCTTTTAAAACCACTCCATTCACCTCAGTTGTTGTCAGCCGTCTTCAGCTGGCGGTGGGCTCAGCAATAAGCTCCAGCTCTTGTGACTGCACTGTTGTCATAATAATGCTGTTGAACCTTGTATATGATTGTAAATATTCTTATTATTAATGTGCAAAAAACAAACTTCCCCTCCTCCTCCTATTCATTATTTTTCTATTCATATACAAATTGGAATTACATGATAATGTGTAGTGTTCATTTAGCACAAAATGCAAAGTGCCACACTGCACAAACTGGAGATGTCAACAATAATTGGGATTTTTGAAAATGAAATACTGATATCATGTTTAAAATCTACAAATGATAACACAGTCCCTCTGAAACCATTTCCATTCTTGCTTTGTCAAAACAGGTGGTGGTAATGCACTTTAATGCTGGTAAAGTTTGAAAGGTGCAGAAGTTCTATTTGCATTCTTTTGCACAGTTTTGGGTACAAACTCTCTCTCCTCCCTGAACTCAAATTTGGAGTGAGATTAATTTGAATTAAGGGACAAAACACACAATAAACAAAAATGAATTTGACTGAAAAAAAAAATATATATATATATATATATATATATTTTTTAATTGTGTATTCTTTGCTCAAAAACTT